>VIIQ02000326.1:0-58654 GCA_007449985.2 Desmodesmus armatus
ACCTACACACCAAAGGTACGGCTGGGTTGTCAGAGGGAAGGCGCGGGGGGGGGGGGGGGGGGGGGGATGCACAGAGCCCGTCATCAAGGAGGGGCATGTGCCTGTGTGCTTTTGGGGGGGGGATGTTGGGGAGGGGGAGCGGGGCAGGGAGCAGTGGGGAAGGAGGGCCAAGGATTAGAGACATGAACAGGCTCAAGCATCAAGGTGGGAACGAGGGGAAGGGGAGGGGGCTGCACAAGCACACTGCCACAACCAAGTAGTTTTGTGGGATGCAGTTGATTGGTTGTGACATCCCCCCCCCCCCTATCACCTAATTGAAAGCCATTGGGCTCAGTCTCAAGCACACTGTGTTGTGTGATTTATAGCTCCAAGCTTGGCATGTTGTGTGTCATGCTGTGAATCTACCTCTGGTCCCCTGGTGCTGCAGCATCGTGTTTTGCTTGTGCGCTGTGTTGAACCATGCCGCCTCACAGGTTGGCATCGTCACAGGTTGACATTACACATCGTGGTAATGTGCTGTGCTGTGTCATGCTGTGCAGGAGTCCACCTCTGGTCCCCTGGTGCTGCAGTACAGCTCAGTGTGTGCTTGTGCGCTGTGTTGTGCAATGCCGGCGGACAGGTTGATATTGTTGTAATGCGCTGTGCTGTGTCGCGCTGTGCTGTGCTGTGCAGGAGTCTACCTCTGGCCCCCTTGTGTTGCAGTACAGCTCCTTTGCTGATGCACTGGCTGTCAAGCCCAGCCAGCTGACCATCAACACACACCCCATGTACCACATGCTGCAAGGTAAGGTCTGAGGGGGGGGGAGCCGGAGGGGGGAGGGGGGGGGGCACAAACACTATCCAAAAAATCCAGCCCTTCCCTCTCTGCTTTTTCAATGTCTACCACACACGCACCCTTACCCACCGTCTCCCCACCACTTTTCTGCCGTTGTGCACATGCAGCTTGCCTCAAAACAGAGCAGGAGCTTCAGCGGTCCCTAACAGCAGCAGACCTTCTGGCAGCAGCACAGCAGCAGCTCACCAACAGCTGCTTCAATTGGATCAAGACACACACCCTCCGCTCACACAAATCTCTGCCCCCCCCCCCCCCCCCCCCGCCCCTGTTTTTTTGTGCAGCTTGCCTCAAAACGGATTGTTGCTTAGGCCCCCTCCCCCCTCCCCACCTCCACACAGACACACACCCTCCACTTACACATTTCCTCTGCGACCCTGTCAGCAGCACAGCAGCGCCTCACCGCCAGCTGTTTCACTTGGATCATGTGTTGCATGCCCACCCTCCCCCACACTCCACACAGACGCACACTCTCCGCTTACACATTCCCTCTGTCCCCCCCCCCCCCCGGTCTGTTTGCGCAGCTTGTCTCAAAACCGAGCAAGAGCTCCAGCGTTCCCTCACAGCAGCAGATCTGTCAGCAGCACAGCAGCACCTTACCAGCAGCAGCACCAACAACACCCCAGCCCATGCAGCAGCAGCAGCAACAGATCTCCTGGCAGCCTGGCTGACACACCCCACAGAGTTTGCCCCTGTGTGTGCAGTGTTGGGCGGTATCATCGCAAACAATGTCATGGCAGCAGTGTCAGCGGCCTCTGCCCCCCTCAACAACCTGCTGTATTATAGTTTGGTGGACAGCAGGGCGGTCGTGGAGCAGCAGCCAGCAGCAACGGCAGCAGAAGCAGCAGCAGCAGCGGCGGCTGGGAAGGCGTCTGCTGCAGCTGCGGCGGCAGCAGCAGGAGGGGCTGGGGGAGGGAACTCCACAGAGGATGCGATTGTGTTTGACTGAATATAATCCTTTGGTTTCATTGTGTTTTAGCAAACGTTGCCACAATTTGTGCAGAGTTGGGGGCTCACAACAGTATACAGTCTGGTTGATAGCAGGGCGGTCGTGGAGCGGCAGCCAGCAGCAACGGCAGCAGAAACAGCAGCAGCGGCGGCTGGGAAGGCGTCTGCTGCTGCGGCAGGAGGGGCTGGGAGAGGGAACTCCACAGAGGATGCGATTGTGTTTGACTGAACCTGTGTAGATTGTGTAACCTGTGTAGAATGTGTAACCTGTGTAGAATGTGTAACCACAACGTTGTGGCGGCAGGGTCAGCGGCTTTTGCCCCCCTCAACAACCTGCTGTATTATAGTCTGGTGGACAGCAGGGCGGTAGTGGAGCAGCAGCCAGCAGCAACAGCAGCAGAAACGGCAGCAGCAGCGGCTGGGAAGGCCTCTGCTGCTGCTGCGGCTGCGGCAGCAGGAGGGACTGGGGGAGGGAACTCCACAGAGGATGCGATTGTGTTTGACTAAACCTGTGTAGATTGTGTAACCTGTGAAGAATGTGTAACCTGTGTAGAATGTGCAACCACAACGTTGTGGTGGCAGTGTCAGCGGCTTCTGCCCCCCTCAACAACCTGCTGCATTACAGTTTAGGGCGGTTGTGGAGCAGCAGCCAGCAGAAACAGCAGCAGCAGCGGCTGGGAAGGCGTCTGCAGCTGCGGCAGCCGCAGCAGGAGGGGCTGGGGGAGGGAACTCCACAGAGGATGCGATTGTGCATGACTGATCCTGTGTAGATTGTGTAACCTGTGAAGAATGTGTAACCACAACGTTTTGGCGGCAGTGTCAGCAGCTTCTGCCCCCCTCAGCAACCTGCTGTATTATAGTCTGGTGGACAGCAGGGCGGTAATGGAGCAGCAGCCAGCAGCAACAACAGCAGAAACAGCAGCAGCAGCAGCGGCTGCTGGGAAGGCATCTGCAGCTGCGGCGGCAGGAGGGGCTGGGGGAGGGAACTCCACAGAGGATGCGATTGTGTTTGATTGAACCTGTGTAGATTGTGTAACCAAGATATGCAGAGCTTGAGTTTCAGCTGAGTTGCGTAGACAAGGCAGCGGCATTTGTCAAAACAACATCAAACCCCTGGCACTAGCAGCGGCAAGACGTCTGCAAATTTGTGTCAGCATGACTGGCAGTCATTGACTGCACATGCAGGCCCTGAGGAACTGCTGTGTGTTTCATTTTGAAATGCCCCACTGATCAACGCAAACTGTGTGTACAGTATTGTGGTAATGTTGTAGAACCAGGAAGAAAAAGAACTGCTGCAACAAGCGCCTGCAGCAGTTGCAGCAGGCAGGGTGCAGCTCGAAACGCGACTGCGAAGTGTTGTTCAGCCTGTACATTGGTGCATAAACAGAGAACAGTCATTGAACAGGTCGACTGTATGTTGACTCCATTTGACTTTGGTCTCGACGGTTTGACTATGCACGCAGGCCGTTGCGTACAAAACGGACTCAAAACTGCCTATAGTTGTGCTTCTCGGCAGTTGCAGTGCAGCAAGAGAAGCTTCTCCAACCCAAACACTTGCGAGGAAGCTTACGCGCCCAGCCAGCCCATCCCAAGCTCCAAGCATGTCGCTGCAGGTATGTGGCTATCGGCTTGCCTTCCTTCACGCATCGACTCCGGACGCGTTCTCCATGAAACATCGTGCACGCGGATGCATTGATGCAACGCATACTCCCCCGATTGGTGTTCGTGTGCCTGTCTGCCTGCTGCAGGTTCACAATGGTTCGGCTGTGCTGCTTTTGGTCCTGTTGGTGGTCTGCACCCCGGCTACTGTCCAGGCCGCCTCTGGCATCGATGGTGTCTCATCTGCTGACTTCAGGGTGTCGCTGTCCAAGTAAGTGCACACATGTGCTGGTGCACCAGCATGGTGACTTGAGCTTGAAGGGCTGTGTCAAAGTGCGCAGCCCATCAACGCCCAGCCTACCGTCTGGCAGCCTGACAGGACGACTGTTGTGCTGCTTTGAAGCCAGCAGAGTCTTAGTCACTGCTTGTGCGCCAGGCTGGATTTCGTAGCCAAGCTGGCAGCATGGTGCAGACGTCTGTACAGGGGATGGGTCAAGCTAGCAGTTCTAGCTTGTGGGTCTTGTCAACAGACTGGGTCAGCTGCTGCATTTCAGCTTGAAACCCACAATACAGTGCAGCACCGCGACCACATCGCAGTTTTTCAAACATGGCTGCTGAGAAAGTTTGCATGATGTACATGCACTGCAGGTGCCTGAAGACAGGTGCAGTCGAGGAGTGCAACGACGCCCTCCCACGCGGCGCTTGCTGCAGCGACAAGCAGAAGGTGTGTGATGGGATGAACTCCGACAAGTCCTTTGACTACTGAGCCCAAGCAGTTATGGCATGATTTCATTTGTTGACATACTATGAACGGTTCATTTGTTGCGACCACAACTGCGACCACCATGCCCCCCCCCCCCCACACACACACACATACAGGTGTGTGACGCTGTCATGCTGCAGCTACAAGCAGAAGGTGTGCAACGGCATGAAGTCAGACAAGTGCTTCGACTGCTTAGCATAATTTCATTTGTGCAGCAAATATCCTCACCCAGCACTCCACCCATTGCGACCACCATGTGCCCCCCCCCTTCGCGTACAGGTGTGCGACAACATGAATTCTGACAAGTCATTTGATTGCTTAGCAAGAATTCATTTGTGCAGCAAAAAAAACACTCAACCACCATGCCCCCCCCCCCCACGTACAGGTATGTGATGGCATGAACTCCGACAAGTCCTTCGATTGCTCCGACGGCTGGGACCCCGCTTGCTGCCCCTCATCCGGTTCAAGTGGAGGTTCCAAAAGTTCCACCCCTTCCTCGGGAAGGAGTGGCAGTGGCAGCGGCCTGACTATCTCCACCCCCTCATCGGGAGTGACTGTCAGTGGCCCTCTGGGTGGCGTGAATGTGAGGGGGCCCCGCAGTGGCATCACTGTGGACGGGCCCCTTGGATCGGTGGGGGTTGGAGGTCGTAGTGGGGGTGTCAGTGTGGATGGGCCCCTTGGCGGCATCACTGTCGGTTGATTGGACTGCTCCAACGGCTGGGACCCTGCTTGCTGCCCCTCATCCGGTTCAAGTGGAGGTTCTAAAAGTTCCACCCCTTCCTCGGGAAGGAGTGGCAGCGGCAGTGGCCTAACCATCTCCACCCCTTCATCTGGAGTGACTGTCAGTGGCCCTCTGGGTGGCGTGAATGTGGGGGGGCCCCGTAGTGGCATCACTGTGGACGGGCCCCTTGGATCGGTGGGGGTTGGAGGTCGTAGTGGGGGTGTCAGTGTGGATGGGCCCCTTGGCGGCATCACTGTCGGTTGATTGGACTGCTCCAACGGCTGGGACCCTGCTTGCTGCCCCTCATCCGGTTCAAGTGGAGGTTCTAAAAGTTCCACCCCTTCCTCGGGAAGGAGTGGCAGCGGCAGTGGCCTAACCATCTCCACCCCTTCATCTGGAGTGACTGTCAGTGGCCCTCTGGGTGGCGTGAATGTAAAGGGAGGAAGGGGAGATGGAACTGCCGCTGCATATGCTGCCACTGTGCTGTCATTCCCTCATTACTGGATACTTTCACCACATAGTGGTACTCTCCAGACCTGGTAAGCTGCCGAAGCCGAAGCTTGGTAAATCTACGCGTGAAGGGTAAACCACCGAAACCCCTTCACCACTGCGAGCCGCTACAAGGGTGGGCGGACATCACAGCCTGGCCAGTGTTTTTGCCAGCATTCGATCCCCAGACCTTGCGATCTGAAGACCACCGACATATTGTAATGGGCTATCGGCGGCCCATGTGAGGGGCCCCCGCAGTGGCATGTGGAATGTGAGGGGCCCCCGCAGTGGCATCACTGTGGACGGGCCCCTTGGATCGGTGGGGGTTGGAGGTCGTAGTGGGGGTGTCAGTGTGGATGGGCCCCTTGGCGGCATCACTGTCGGTTGATGGGTGTGCATTCATTGGGCTCTGTGAAGAGCAGCCTGCCCCCGAAGGCTTGTGGTTCCGCATGGTTGCGTCACAGGGACAAGGGCTTTCAGGTCTTGTGTGTGGCATGTCACGGTGGCTGTGTCAGTGTGGATGGGCCCCTCAGCGGGATCATTTTCAGCTGATGTGAGCCTCCGTCTGCTTGTCTCAGCCTGAGGCCTTTCGGCTCTGTTGTTACCGTGCGTCCCGTACTACGGACCCTAGAAGGGTCACTGAAGCATCATGCTTAATAATTGACTAACTTAGTCATGCCATTTGAATGGCTGAATAAACTGCAAAAGCTAGCGGCTCAGAAACAGGGCTTGGCCACAGGCCCTGTGGCACGCCTGTGGCATTCCCTGTGACTCCCGGCTGCATTGAGACACCAGAGGCCTTACGGCCCAGCTACTGACACTATGGCCAAGTTACCAAGTTGCATGCTGCAGCTAAGGGCATGTGCCTGGCCTTGCACATCCTATGCATCCGTTGCCAACGGCTTCGCCAAAGACCTATCACTACCATTGCCCATGATGTGAGTTGTCATAGCTCATATCCAAGTTGCCAAATGCCGGGCTAGAAAATTCTTACATGTTTGTTTCTTACGAGTTTGTTATTCTGTTTGAAGAGCCCCCATGGTTTGAAGCATGCTGCGCAGTGCCTTTGAGCCGGTGTGTTGATGGTTGTTTAGCAGACAGAAGCAGTCTCCGGTCAGAGTGTTGTCACAGTGCCACTGTGAAATGACTGTTGTCGATTTCATACCAGCTGGACTGACCCTGCATGCTGCCCAAACTGGCTGCTAGCAGCGTTGTAGCTGGTGAGAAGCTGCCATGATCCCCAGATCACACGCTATGTATATCTGCACCACCATAGTATTGTTGACAGGTGTTGTTACTAACAACTGAGTCGCCAGTTATTTTTGACTGGTGGCTGTGCTGACAGTGTGTGTCCGAGGCACGGTGCTTTCGACATGTGCTGTGGCAAGTTTCTCAGGTCCGCCAGCTACTGGATACATGGCACAATGGACAGGACTGTCCGGCAGGCGCTTGCCATTCATTGACAGCGTACTGGGTACATTCCAGTTGTTTACAGTCAAGTTGTAAGTTGATCCTAGCTGATATGCCCCCTTGGGGTTGAATCATCATGATTCATGCAAACGGTTTGCATTTCACAAGGTGGCAAATGTATGCTGCAGTCCAGGGTCATGTTGACCAGGGTAGGATGAAAGTAGATATTCCCAAGCAAACAGTGTCCTTTCCTGCAGGTGGCAGTGACACAGCTGACAGCGCTCACAAAGCTGCAGCGGCTGGGGCTGCGGGCTGTAAGCCTTCGTCTCGGCACAGCAACAGAGACTGCAGCTAATGTTGCTGCGCTGCTGGCCTGGCTGCCTAGCCTGCAGGGGTTGAGCAGCCTACAGCTCACGGCAGTTCGTGGGCTTGCAGCAAGGCCTGCAGGGGCTGATCCAGCGCTCTACCCTACACCCACAGCTTATAGCGTCCTCACAGCGGGCAGTGTGCTGCGGCACGTTGACCTCAGGGTGACAGAAATCGCTGTGGACGCCTGGCAGCACGTGTTCCCGCTTGCGTGCAGCTTCACAGCCATCACGTCCTTACGGTTTTGGCCTGATTGGGATCCCTCTTCCACTCTCCCGTTCATGGATGCCGTGCGCAGCTGCCCAAACCTGCAACAGCTGCAGGCAGGCGGAGGAGCGGAGATACTACCTAGTGACTTTTAGCAGTTGCAGCAACGCACAGGCCTGACCAGGTTGACTTGGTGTGCGTCCGATTACACCCTGCGCAACAAGCCGTTCAGGCTGTTGACGCAGCTCAAGAGCCTGCAGCTGCAAGGCATGCATGTGTACACATCACATGGCTTGTACGGGGTGCAAAACCTCACTGACGACCTGCAACAGTTGACATCACTCACGCAGTTGTCATACCTGAGCCTTGAGATTGCTGACCGTGGCACATGTAGCACGGATGCGGCAGGCAACCGCTGCGTGTCAGAGTTTGACCAGCTGCGCACCGTGTTTGACCGCATGGCAGCAATAACAGAGCTTAGCTCGCGCCACGACCCCAATGCGAATTCTGGTTGGATGCCAACGGTGTGGACGTTTGTACGTCAGGTGGGTGGTAACATGTCAGCAGGGCTGCGAACCAATGTTGTGGGCTTGACGGCGATTGCTTAACTACAATGGTCTGTGTCACCTGCCTGGTGCCTTAAATGCAAATCCCGCCTGCACCAACCGAGGCAGGACAATCAGTTTCATGGCATATGATGCCGGGAGTGCAACTGTTCAATTACTGGTTGCCATTGCACCTACTTGTGTACCGCTGCACCTTATTGTTGCCATTGTGTAGTCTATGCTATAGTTCAACACAACAGCGCCGTACCAGTAACATGAAAGGTGCCCGGATGTTGTAATCGCCATGCCCTGTTCTTGCTACTTGCAGGGCCCCACCAATGTGGCAGCACAGCTACGGGCTGCGCTTGACAAGGTTGAGCTACAACTGAAGCTACGGGCGCGGCAAAGTCGTACTGCCCGCAAGGGAGGCAAGGGCTCACGGGCTAACTGAACACAAGTTCTACATCAGATATGGTCAAAGAACAAGAGACATCAAGCTGCAGGCTGCGCTTGACAAGGCAGCCTAGTTGGCTGCTGCAGGCAGCGTGTTGTATACTGAGCCATCACACAACCCAGCTGCGTGATGGCTGCTCCAGCATGTCATGCTCAAGCACACCTGACTGAGGGCGGGACTTGCAGTGGCTTGAATGTGTGTGGCTTGTTGCATGGTGGTCCTTGATGGCTTGGACACAAGATCTTGAGTGCTCATGTCAACACTACATTTGGTAGCTGTGCCAAGTTGGGCATTTTTCTTGCACCAACCTATTTTTGGTCGTGTGCTCCATGCTGAGCGCATGCTGGTGCACGTGCTGGTGCATCTGGATATAGCATTCTTAGGCCTTATGGGTCATGGGTCCAATGTGGAATCAAAATTCATAGCATCTTCCTGACATGCTGAGAGCAACAAGTACCGCTGCAGTGCCGCACAGCTGCTATTGCCCAGCCCCTGCTGCTGCTGTGCTGCCTAGACCTGCAGCATGGTGTGCCTGCATGCGGGTGTTGCACTGATTACAGCATGTGGGTAGAAAGCAACGGAAACACACCTTGTGCTTGCTTCTGAGGAAGCTGCGGCAGGTGCTCCCGCTTCTCTGTAACCACCTCCTTGACACTTGCTCACACGAATCAGTCCACAGCATCAAGATGCATCAGTTGGCACTGAACAACCTTTTCAGGCGTTGCAGCTGCAATACGAGCTCATCCCCTGCAAGCTGAGGGGGGGGCTAACCATGCAGCTGTCCTTCGTCCTCTTGCCAGCCAGGCCAGGCCACAGTACATCTTCTTGTGCTTGCTTGCTTGCTTGCACAAAAACAACCGCCACTATACAGACATGGCAAAAGGACACACATTAAAGAAACCTTCAGACACACACACACACACACAGTAGCCCACACAGCATTCCACTCAAAGACATGCCTGCAGATCAAAGACACACTATGGCAAGGAAAGCATGCACGCTGCTGCAGATGCCACATATCCAGCCTCTCCGACGAGGCCATGACAATACACCCCAGGGAAGGACAATCCTGCAGAAGCACCATGCAGCGCTGCCAGGCGCCCAGCACACCCCCAGAGCACACAAACAGTGACCGCCAGCAGCAATCATAACAACACCATGCGGCGACGCACATGGACGGGTGGAGCTCATACTGCATGCAGCAGGTTTGCTGACACTGGTTGTGTGGATGCCTGCAATTTTGGGCGCATCCAGTCCATGCTGTGGACCACAGTTTGGTGCCGCCACATATGCCACCAACCCCAGGAGACGAATGCAAAACAAATGCCCCTGAACATCGCTGCTTGCTACCTACACACTCAATAAGACCTGTCACTGCCCACAAGGGCAGCTGCTGCCAGAAAGAGCTACTGAACCACTCCTGCACACACGCCAACCCTGCCAGTTTCAAGACCCTTGGCGACCATCACGCGCAGATGATCTCCAAGCATACACGTTGCAGATGCAGCATACAATGTCGCAGTATGCAGCATGCGCTTCTTGAGACAGCATAGCCAGCTGGGCTGGCAGACCCTAGGTCAGACCAGCACTGCAAAGACGATCTTGCTGCACCCCATAAGCCACATGCAACATGCCTGTTGCGTTGGCCAGGGTCATACTTGACCCGCTCCCCACACACAGCATATTCGTTTTGGGCATCAGCGCCACCTCACATGTTGTGCCTCATTCACACTCCCATCAAACCCCGTGGTATAGCTCAATGCTGGCACCCAAAGCTGCAGCAGCTCACATGCACCCGTTGCTACACCAAACCCCACACTGTGGGGAGCAGCCGCTCAGGAGATCAGGGGATACACCAGTAGCACAGCATATACCAGTAACACTCCCAGGAGCCCACTACCACAGGGCGCTGCAAAATCCCTGCCGACGTGGCAAGGGGCCCCATCGCTGCACCTGCTGCTTCCAGTTTATCAGACAGATCAGCAAAGTCTGAAGCAACAGATGCCGTCGCGTTGCTCAAGCACAAGTTGTGCAATGGCAAGACGCTCGCACAAAACCACAAACAGCACATCCTGCAAAGGCCCTCCTGCAACACCAGAGCGAGGTACTGACGCACCCAGCATGGCAAAGTCACACCCCTCAGCTGTCTCAGACAGCACCCATCGTGATGGCCGACCCCCCAAGAATCAAGCCGCCACTTGCAGCGCGGCCTTGCTGGGCGCCCCTGCTGCTGCAACCGGAGACCCAACCGGTCCAGGCACTGCACAGGCACCCCTCACCTGCTGCTGCTGCTTGCTGGGGCTCAGGAGGGTGCACTGCTGGCCTGCCGCACCCTCCTGCGCTGCAGCTGGCAGCTGCTGATGCACCCCTTGCCTGCTTGCCGCTGCCTGGACAGGGGAGGAGGCAGGCGCAACGACTGCCTTGTGTGCATCTGGTGCACAGCCCTCCTGCTGCTGCTCGCCCTGACGCTGGTGCTGCTGCTGGCCACACACCTTGCGGCCGCTTTGCACACCCTGCTGCTGCGCATTGTGCGCTGACTGGTTGCCCGGGCAGGACTGCCGCAACTGAGAGCCCACGCCAGCAGCCACAGCAGCACCACCAGCAGCCGCAAGCTCAGGCCCTGCTGCACCTGAATGCCGCCTGCGCAGTGGTTCGCCGCTGTCGCTGCTGCGCTGCTGCACTGTGTCCGCCGCCAGCCCGCACGCCTTGCCTCCAGCCGCAGCAACTGCGGTCGGCACAGCCTTGATCGTGGCAGTGCCATCCACAGTCGCCACTGTTGCATCCGCAGCATCCTCTGTGCTCAACTCACGCTCGAACACTGCTGCTGCCACTGCTGCCACAGCCGCCGCTACAGGCGCTCCAGGGGCTGCGTCTGCAGGCTGGGCGGCAGCTGCTGAGGTGTGCGCATCGCCAGTTGCTGCTACTGGCGCATCGGCCAAGTCTGGCCGCTGCATGATGTCGACAAAGGTTGAGACGATGGCGGCCTGCCAGGGCATGCTGAGCAGCATGCCTGCATGGTGCATGCTGGGCTCGTACATCACCTGCGCAGCACAGGTGAAAGCTGCTGCTGTTGATATCAGATGGATCAGCAGGTCGTAGCAGTTGCTGATTTGATGAGGAAGTGCATGGACATTGAAAGGAGCCAAGAAGGCTCTTAGATCACACGTAAGCCACGCCCATGCAAACAGCACAACACACCACAGTATCAGGGGGGTGGACAATGAATCTCTGGGGGTTTCGCCAGCTCAGCCCAAGCAGACGCACTCGTGTACAGCGGTTATTACGCGTATCGATTGCGTTTAATGTGCGCATTCATTCCACAAAGTCACGAGGCTTGCCAGGCTGTTCTCGCGTAGCTCGCTCCAAGGACTCTCTGAGAGGCTCACCAGCGCCAGAAATACAGTCAACGGTTACGTCAGCCAACCACGGACAAAAGAGCAACGACACAGCAGCGACTGGCAGCACATTTCAACTCACAACACCACTATCAAGCAGAATTCGCTGAGCAGGTGAGCCCTAAGGGAGGCATGGATGTAGTACAGTATGCTGAAGGTCACACAAGTTACCCTAGGTCCCAGAAAGCCAGTATCATCCCTCCAGCGCAGTGCAGGGCGAGACAGCACAATCTCACTGCAGCAGCACTTCGCTCTTGCTGGGTGTAAATCGCACAGATACGAGGCACAAGCTAGCACGGCCTTGCAGAGATACAGGAAAAGGATCTGAGAGCCAGTGCTGGGGCCAGCTGGGCCGGAAAAACGAGAATTCCGATTACCGCCAATCTGCGCAGCGGGGCATACGTTTATTCAAATTGCGGAAACACCAGAGCAAGGCTGCACTTTTTAAGCATATCACTTTGATCCTTAGGACTTGCTCTACAGCTGACTGCAACACCCGCGAGATTCATTGTCCACCCCCCTGTGTCTGGGGCTGTGCACTGACTTGGCACCAACAGGGCTCCAAGGGCCCCGGCACAGTGTGCCATTGCGTCACACTCAGCAGCGCTAGTGCACCTACCCTAGTCTTACCAACATCCATCAGCTGTGCTAGCAGCCGTCATCAATGCCAGTATTTGGGCCGCCACCCCCCCCCCCCCCACAGGCAACATGACCCTCCCGGACGCAGTCACCTACTATGCCATCCTTGCCTTGGCCCTGGCACGCGGCAATGTCACCATCGCCGGCTGGCTGCTCACTATCTTTTGCATAGTCACCCACCTGCAGCAGCCAGCAAACCGCCGCAACTTCATACTTACGTGGCGGGGGCGCATGAACCCTGACGGCAGCCTTGACCGCCACCAACACTATGCTGGTGCATATCAGCAAGTCACTGATCAGATGGTAGAGGAGGCCTACCAGGGTATCATTGGTTGGCGCAAAGCGGGCAGGCGCAACCCCTACAAGAGTGAGGAACAACTTGAAGCGGAGTGCCCAGCCGTCAAGAAGGTGTTGAAGGAGTCAGGAGTGACAATAGGGACCCTGATCACTAGGATCAAGCAGCTGCACCCAAACTTTACGCACACCAAGCTTAGGATTAGGTTTGAACTTACAGACCATCACAAGGCTGAAAGGGCCTCTATCTGCCGGCGCTTGCTCCAGCGTTACCAAAACTTGCTGCATTGCATGGTGTTCTGTGACCAGAAGCTGATCAACATGTGGGAGGAGGAAGTGTCCGGCTGGGTCGATACCTCTGTGCCCAACTATGCACTGGGCATCAAGCCAGCCTACTACAAAGGCAAGATGATCAAGGTGAAGTACTACGCTGCGGTGCACATGAAGCTGGGCGCATTCTTCCTACACTTCTACACCGGCACATCTGGCATGGACTACACCCATGACAACAATGTTTACATGGTGAGCTCAGACAGCAAACAGTTGAGGTGCACCCCCGCCCTTCACATGAGCCACAGCACGGTGCAGCTGCTTAGCCCAAAGAGCAGCTAAGGCTGCATTGCTTCTGATCTCCTCATCCACCCACAACCACAGCACACTAAAACCCTGCCTCAAGGCCTCCTGAGCATATAGCCAGTCCTTGGCTTTCCTTTCAGCAAGGCTACTGTCAGTGTTCTTGGCCTTTGTCAGTAGTCTAGTGCTGTGCCCATGGCCCTGCATTTCAATCAACAGGCCGCCGGGCACTGCAACCGCAACGTCCCACCGCTTTGAGGCCGGGCACACCGCAACCCCCTCACACTCAACATCATGTTCAGGCTTGCCAAGGCTATGTGCTTCTACAGCATATAGCTCAATCAGCTGCTCAGCATCACACAAGTTATACAACACCCTCTCCCAGCTGCTGCCATGAGTGCCGCACACACGGCACTTCAGGGCTTTGTCTTTGAGGTTGGCGGTTCGAACCCCCAAGTAAACCATATGCTTTGTGCCAGGCCTGCAGCTGCAGTCATAGTATAGCTGTTGCTGGCTGTAGCTGGTACACTCTGCATGTGCTGTAGGGTTTAGTGTTTTGTGGCAGCTCATCACTGCTGTGCTGCTGTGCTGTCCGCGCTTGCGCCCCGCCTTGCCCTTGCCGCCCTCCTCTCTCCGCCATGCACCTGCAGACAAAGGGGGGGCCAGGACACCCACCCCAGCCAGCAAGGGACATTACAACAGCAGAGTTCAATAACATCTTCAAGGAGCTTGTGCAGGTGCTGCAGGATAAGAAGCTTGATGCTGGGCTGAAGCGCACAGAGCACTTTATCATCTGCATTGATGGGGCCACAGTACACAACGAAGCGCACAACCTCCTGCCTCGGGGATGGGAGCTGCTGCCCCACCCACCCCACACCCCTGAGTGCAACAAGCCCATCGAGCACGTGCACGGCATAATGGATGGAAAGATGCACAGCTGGCTGGAGGGACACGCACGGCAACAGCAACCCCACCCCACAGCAGTGCAAGGACCAGTGTACTGCCTTCTTCACTGCCCTGCCAGCCAGCAAGATCAAGGCTGATATCAGCACACTGCCCAACACCTGGAGGGCAATAGTTGATGCTGGTGGCAACTACATTGCCCCCAACCTCAGCTAAGTTGTGTGATGCGCACGCGTAGCAGCAGCGGCTGTGCTGTGCCACCCTCAAACTGCACTGTTGCTCTTCAACACCAAAGGCAGCTGCCTTGGTGCTGGCATGTGTCCCTGCTGTTGCTGCATGACCCAGCAGTTGTACCCACCTATGGGCCTCCTGTGCTGCTTGTGTCTGGTGCTCATGGTGTGGGGCCCAACTGCTGTTGTCGCCGGTGTCTCCATGGTGCTGAGTGGTGGGTGGAAGTCCCTGCAAGAAGGGCAGGGAGCAGTTGCTTGAGGTTTTGCATGCTGATCCAGCACCGTGCATGCTGGGTGCTTTGGTTGTATAGCCATGCTGTGTGATTCATGCAGCTGAATGGCATTGTTGGTGCAAGTACTGTTACTGCTGCGAAATGCCTCTTCTGAGCTGTGTGTGCTTTGAGGTTCCCAGGTGCCTCCAATGTGTACAGGTCGTGCAATCATACTGTTTAATATTGTCTATGAGGCCCATGCTGCTGCTGGTGTGCTGATGAGCTCAGCACATACCTGTCGGTTGATCTGGATCAGCACTCCAGCCCTCAGCTGCTGCAGCTGCTGCTCCAGCCTCTCTGCCAAGCTGAAACGTTTGATAGACTATTTCCACGTTTACTGTGCGATTTGCAGAGCAAGACGCTGCTGCTCGGAGAAACCAAGAATCCAGCACAGCAGATGCTGACGACACTGCAGACAGGATAAATCCAGATGGCCAGCTACACAGGGGCTGGATAGCTGACGAGAACGTACACATAACAAACAGTCGTTTCACTGAAAACAAGGCAGCAAACGTCAGTGCTTCCGCAGAGAACACAGACGTCATTCAGGGTGCAGGCCAGGGGTTAGACACAGGGGGGTGGACAATGAATCTCTGGGGGTTTCGCCAGCTCAGCCCAAGCAGACGCACTCGTGTACAGCGGTTATTACGCGTATCGATTGCGTTTAATGTGCGCATTCATTCCACAAAGTCACGAGGCTTGCCAGGCTGTTCTCGCGTAGCTCGCTCCAAGGACTCTCTGAGAGGCTCACCAGCGCCAGAAATACAGTCAACGGTTACGTCAGCCAACCACGGACAAAAGAGCAACGACACAGCAGCGACTGGCAGAACATTTCAACTCACAACACCACTATCAAGCAGAATTCGCTGAGCAGGTGAGCCCTAAGGGAGGCATGGATGTAGTACAGTATGCTGAAGGTCACACAAGTTACCCTAGGTCCCAGAAAGCCAGTATCATCCCTCCAGCGCAGTGCAGGGCGAGACAGCACAATCTCACTGCAGCAGCACTTCGCTCTTGCTGGGTGTAAATCGCACAGATACGAGGCACAAGCTAGCACGGCCTTGCAGAGATACAGGAAAAGGATCTGAGAGCCAGTGCTGGGGCCAGCTGGGCCGGAAAAACGAGAATTCCGATTACCGCCAATCTGCGCAGCGGGGCATACGTTTATTCAAATTGCGGAAACACCAGAGCAAGGCTGCACTTTTTAAGCATATCACTTTGATCCTTAGGACTTGCTCTACAGCTGACTGCAACACCCGCGAGATTCATTGTCCACCCCCCTGTATGGTGCTGCACATGTCGCCTGGCTTCGACATGAACAAGATCCGCACGGACAGCTTTGCTGGGGCTACGCAACGACAATCAAAGGCATAGGAGGGACGTGCTAGCGCATGACTGAGCTGAAAGGGATCCCCTGCAGCGCCCATCCCGAACGCACCTGTGCATGCGTGTGCTCTCTGAGCCACCTGTCCACATGCACTGCAGGAGACAGGAGGTCTTTGCCGCCCAGCACCACCAGCGTGCGTTCAGGGATGTGCTCGTCCCACAGGTTGATGCCTGCAGCAACACCAGAGAGATAAGGGAGCAGCAGCGACGCTGATAGGTCTCTGTCAAAGATTGGTTTGGATCGTGTCATTGCAGCCTTTCGAAACCTCGCGTGCAATGTATGGCTGCGTTGAAAGAATAGCAACAGCTGCGCAACCAGACTAGAAGCACCCAACGTGCTCTGTTGGCACAGCTCCACTGTAACGTGCGCTGTCGGGGCACTGCATGTATGCCTGCTGACTGACGCATGCAAGTGCACCCTGCTTCCTTGACCACGACGCTGTCCCTGCTCCCTTCCTGCCCCAGGTTGTGCACTCACTCGACCAGAAGAACTTCCTGCTGAAGTTAGCACAGCAGTGCAGCTCTGAGGCCACAAAGCGCAGGATCAGATCCAACCACCAGCAGTCAGAGTTGTGGTGCGCGTACAGGAAGTTGCGCAGGAGGTTTGGCATGAACATGGCAAAGCACACCTGCATAAATAGGCAGCGGCAGCGCCACAGCAGCCACATCAGTCAGCTAGAGTACAAGCCTGCCCCTGTCTGCCACACTGCTGAAAAGGCCGTTTGGTTGGTGCCTGTGTGGCATGCGGCATGATGCAGCAACATGTCTAACACGAAAAATGCCATTGCTGTCTTACTGCCTCTTTGAAAGAGACCACAACAGACAGCTGCCCAGCGTTAGCACCTAGGCAGGCTGTGCACCACCTGAACTGCAGGAGGGAAGAAATCAAGGTCCCCTGGCACCTTGCTGACCACATCCGCACACAACAACGACCGTTGGCATACCGCTGCGGGGCCACACCTTATGCCTGCTTACCGGGTCTGTGAGGCACATGCTGTGCACCAGCTGCGGGTACTTCATGACCAGCCGGCTGGCCACCATGGTGCCGTAGCTGTGCGCGACAACCGCCGACTTGCTGTAGCCGTGTGCTGACAGCATTGCCGCTGTCGCATCCGCCATGTCCTCAACCGTGGGGATCCAGCTCACCAGCCGCATGCTGTGTGCGAGGCAACAGAGGAAGATCGGCGCAGGACATGATATGAACACAGCACAATGAAACTAGAAAGCCACTGGGAATCAGACATATGCAAGGAAGAATCTACTCCAGTATGCATGGTGCAAGCGTCTGTCATCCAAAGTACACCAACGCATTTGACCATGGGTAGCCAGCAATCCAGTCACACAGTACCTGACGTGCTTGCTGTGCGGCAGGATCATCGGCTGGCCCAGTGCTGCCAGCCTGAAGATGATGGTCAAGTACGGCAGGAGCCCAACACCCACGCCGTGCAGGAACACGATCGGCATGGCGGAGAGGTCGATGACGCTCTTGCCGTCAGCATTGCTGCTTGCGAGGCCAGCGCCCAGCAGGGAGGCGCGGCTGCTGCTGCCGCCAAGCACGCTGCTGCCACAGGTGGCTGCTGAATCAACCGACATTGATGAGCGGCATCGCTTCATTGAGGCACTGCAAGCAGGAGCGATGGCAGAAAAAGTGGCACTGCATGTCAGCAAAGTGGCCGTGCTATCGCACTGTGAACTGGCCATGTGACAGGTCTTGGCCTTTACAGCAGCCAAACTGAGCCTACCACTTACTGCCTTCAAGGCTCATATTGATGCAGCCCGGACCACTTTTGAGCCTTGCTGACTATGTGCAGCCAGCGCGCTGGCTCCTGCACATCGTGGACTTCACGTTGCGCTGATTAGATGCGGCCAGCACAGTTGTGCGCTGTGAATAACCCGCTGTACTCAATCTGCTGTACCTGATGGCGGGCACCAGCTTCTGTGGGCCCACTCTGTAGGTGTAGTAGGTGATGCCGTCCAGCTGCCGCAGCCTGAAGCCGGTCGCCAGCAGGGCCACATGGCACAGCAGCGTGAGCAGCTCCATGACCACGTACACCAGCAGCGGCCTGCAGGACAGGAAGCACCAGCACGGCACGCAGAACAGTGACCAGCACAGCACCACCAGCACAACACAGTGACAGCAAAGCACAAGCAGGCACCAGAATCATTAGAATCCAGCATGCGCTGCTGGGAAGGGCATGAGCAGGTCCCTGCACCCCACCTACATATCTGATGTGCTGTCCTGCAGCACGCCTCATTTTGATCAAAGGCACACAACTGCGCACAGGAAGGGAGTCTGGCGTTTGGGGACACACCAGCACACCCTGCACGCCTGCAGGACAGGACCAGACAGCCTGCAGGTTGCCTAAAGAGCCCATGCAACGCCCATGCCAGCACGCCCCGCACCCCCAGCACACCTGTACATGTGCCTCAGCGGCTCCCACAGGTGTGACATGAAGCGCAGGTTGGGGTTGTACCCTTGTGGCAGGCGGCGCCCGTAGTGCCTGTCCAGCTGGTCCATCAAGTCATCAAGCTCAGGCATAAGCCCTTCGGCCTCCATCTCACCACTGCAGGAAAACCAAATGAAACCGGGGTTGAGCATATGTGAGCTGCATATGACTAGTGCACAAGTGTAGGAGCCAGCACGTCAACGCCATGATGACCAGCACAGCCGCTGCTCGTTTCTTTCCCCGAATGCAGCACGCACTGCTGTACTCACAGGGACTTGTACCAGATGGCATAAGCAAACAGCTCCTTCAAGTTGTCGTTCATGACTTCACCAGGCCCAGCCTCCAGGAACCAGGACTCCATGCAAGCCACGACGTCGTCGACCCTCATCAACTGCTCCAACAGCCGCTGCTTGATGAACGTAGCATCATGCTCTGAAGGGCCCTGCCTGTGTGCCAGGTTCGTGAAGTAGGGCACGTTGACGCAGTGGTAGTACACGAAAAAGGCTGACTCTGCAGCTGCCAACCCCCAGTAAAAGTACCGGCAGGACAGGAGCGACAGGTACAGGGCCAGGAGGGCAGCTACGCAGGCTGCCACTGCCACAGATGCACGTAGGATCATCACAGGCTTGGCTCTGACTATGTTAGTGCGATGGACTGCTGGCAGTCTGCTGCAATCCTGCTGCACCTCAGTTGGGCCTTCTCTTTCTGTTGCTGCCATCTACTGTCTTCGTGAAGTGCACTGACAGGAGGTGATCAGAGTGCTTCAAGGCTACTGATCATTCACTTGAGCGACCGAGAAACACTAATTGTACTCGCTGGTGGCTGAGACGACAAGATTGCGGCCAACAACGCCAACAGCAGAACGACACCGGAACGTCACCGGAACAGGACCTATGGAAAGAGCATGCACGTTCTAAGCCTTGAAAACCATGGCCGCCGAGTTGAAAATGTTGGTGGTGACCGTTGCAATTCGTCATAGCTGTCCAAGGTTGATGGGTGAGGAACCTGCGGTTAGTCATCACCCCAAAGCTGTTGAATGTGCACCCAAATCAATGAAAAGTACGTGCAAATTAAATTGGTCTCTGTCCTTAAGGGCTAGCTTGTTCACCAGCAGCTGCAGCAGCTGTCAGCACAGTTTGAACGTCGTTGTTGCACACATACCAACGACATCACGCCCATATGGCTGTGTCACAGGCCTGGAAGAGGGAAGGTCCTGCTGAACTTCGCAAACACACACTACTTCACACGTCCACCACATGACAATGCCAAGTGCATGCCCCCTGGCTGCAGCTTCAAGCCACTGGAAATCCTGCAAACACACCCTGCCACTCCACTGGCATCTCAAAGCTGTGATACAGCGTCAACTCCTCCGCCTCCCCAGACGCCATGGCTTCAAACCACCTGCACGGCTCACTGGCACTCCTGAGGGGCAGCTGCAGCAGCTCACTCACATCAACCCAGCACGCCCCCGCACTCTCAAAATCCGGCAGGGTCTTGGGACAGCAGCACGCCCACAACCACTGCTGCTGCTGCTGCTGCTGCTGCTGCTGCTGCTGCGGACGCTGTCCAACATGCTCCTGCTCCTTCTGGCTTGACACAGAAGCAGCCGCTGCGGCAGGCGGCTCACTGTTTTCCAACTCTGCTACAGCAACTGCGGCAGCTGCTGCTGCTGGTGCTGCTGGTGCTGCTGAGCCCTCTGCCACTTCCACTGGCTCCCCCCAGAAGATAATCCTGCGCCAGGCCCCTGCGTGGTGGCTCTCCAAGGCCAGTATGCACCGCAGCACCACGGGAACACCTGCACAAGTTATGAAGGGTGGGAGTGGTGGTGGTGGTGGTGGTGGTGGTGGTGGTGGGAGGGGGGGGGGATGCTGCTGTTTTCCACATGCTTCGAAAGCTGATCAGGACACCAGATGACTGCCCAAGTTGGGCAGCCCAACACTACCTGAATCTGCCATAGTGTGTTTTGTCAAGAGCAGGTCAACACCAAGGCCGTGCTGACATCTGTCATTCCTACTGCTACATGGGCACTGATATGGTATGGTTAGGCATTGGAGGTGCAATACATGATGTGAGGATGATTTCCACAGGTAGAGGTGGCGATGCCTATCAGACACTTCTGAGAACATTCAATAGCAAACACAGCTATGTACCAGTAACACACCTGCCTCCTCCCAGCACTCCCTGACAGCTGCCTTTGTGAGGGTTTCTCCAGGGTCCACACCACCACCAGGCACCCAAAACCCAGCACCTGCAAGGGCAGCAGTGCAGACCCAATGTTGCCAAGGCAAACACACCTACGTTCAGTCACAGTCACAGTGTGATGCAGTGCACCTGAACATGCACTGCGCAATGCGCACGCTTTCAAGATGATGACATTGTTGAACTGTAGCCCACAATCGTCCAGGCTACTATGGTGTGCCATCACTTTCAAGGAACACGCACTGCAACTCTCACAGCTCGCATGCCCCTCCAAACCAAGGCCGAGCTCGAGCAGGCACCCTCATGTTGTGCTATGCAGCTTGCATGCCATGGGAAAAGGCGACCTTAGCGCAAAGCCGCCAGCAACCACTCACCTGCGTACTCCTGTGTCATCAGGAACTTGCCGTCAGAGGGGCGGCGGATGATGCACAGCGCAAACACACCCGTGCGTTCCTCTGGCCCAGCACCTGGCCAACAGTGAGAGCAGAGCGGTTGTGTCAGCAAGGAACAATCATTGAACTCGGAGTTAGTGGCTGGGTAGGTGGGTGGGGTTGCGAGTGAAGGGTCCATAGTGCAGTGCAGTGGGCTGCCATGTGATGTACGCTGTCGGTGCAATACTGAGATGCTGAGTGAGTGCGCCTCACAGTGCAAGAGATCAACAGTGGCACTGTTATAACAAGTTCAGTTGTGGGCATGTGCAGCTGCTGGCCTGTTGCTGCCAGTGCTCGTACCTGTGGGCTTGTGGAAGTCGTGTAGGTGCCGGGCGATGTTCTTGGTGAACCTGCCAGTGCAGCAGACAAAGCAGTGTGGCATTATGAATTGACCAATACGCTTGCAAGAGCATGCTCTTACGTTTTGCCACAATGCACTTGCTATAGCTGTGCCCTCACACCAGCCAGCCCTGCCTGATCACACCCTTTGTAAACATCGGAGCGCCCCCTTCAAGGCTTGCACATTCCGTAGGAAGTTGTTTATCACCGGAAAAAGTGGTTTTCAAGCACCACCCCTCATCCAAACCCCGCCGAGCATTTGAAAGTTTGTATGCATGTGCACTGAGAGGCTGCTGATTGGCATGTCTGTGTATCATTCACAAGCGGCTTGCAACGCTGTGAGTGACCACCCGCTGGTGGTGTGACTTGGAAAGGAATTATGATGTTGCAGACAACTGGCCAAATGCCTGAGTCCCTGTGCTGTACATCAGACGTCACCAATAAGCTTCGGCTTCGGCAGTTAACTAGGTCTGGAGAGTACCACTATGTGGTGAAAGTATCCAGTAATGAGGGAATGACAGCACAGTGGCAGCATATGCAGCGGCAGTTCCATCTCCCCTTCCCTCCTCCTTTAATAAGCCACCCAAACAAACATTGTGCTGGGCCTCAACCATCTTTACACTGCTACCAGCCAGGACATGGGGCTCACGTCAGGTATATACCACACGGCGTCATGCGCTTGGCCCAGTCTTGTCATGCCCTCAACTCGAAAATGCACTAGCACTATGGAGTGCACACCCACACCATTGATTGCGATCGCGATACATGCTCTGTCGCAAGCGCAGTAGCCAGCTGATGTGACAGACAAACAACAACAACATTTTTAACATGCAACACCGGCCAACCACACCAGTCTGAGTGCCTGTTGTACAATGACAGGACGCAACCCGAAAGTTGCCCCCAGACACCACCTTCTTCACTTTGAGCGCACACAATCGCCACCAGCATCATGCATGATACAGCAACGCCAACAAGTAATCTTCTTGTCACAAGGGCTGAGCCTGAAAGCTTTGGCAAGGCTCGGACATAAACATCACCCAACAGCACCATCATGTTGCACTTCAATGCAGTCAGTGACTCCCAGCTGAACTGATTTTCCCCTGACACATTACCGCATGCGCAGGGGTACCTTGTCACGCAGTGAAGGTTTCACCTGCATACCCTGCCACCTCAGCTGCCCAGCTGCTAGTGCTGCACTAAGCCCGATGTAAGCCACCTTCTCCGCCGACCAGCTGTTGCCAAAATATCTGTTGGCCTTATTGGGCATGAGGAAGTAGTTCTCAGGGTGATTGATGCCTCCCCAAGACTTTGGGATGATGTGGTCAAGGGAGTAACCGCGTTGCAGAGCATTCCAATTCTCACGCGCATCGTCCCAATGATGAGTGAAGTTGTCCCATGCCAAGCACCGCACAGGGAGCATGTGGATGTCACCCATCAAAAAGGCCTTGAACTGTGAAAATGTCAGCTTGTCCGCCAGGTCAAACATGATGCGCGATGATTTGCGGAGCTCAGGCTGCAGACACATCGGTGAACCCAGCCAGTTGGCCAAAAATATGCGTTCAACGGCAGATTGGCCATCGGACCAGTTGACAAGCAATAGACGATGCTGTATCTCCCACACAACAGCAGACGGGCGCAATGCTCATCAGCACGGGATGGTGCTGCTTGGGGCTGCCAGCGCCAACTACTGCAGCTACTAGCTACTGCTACTGCTACTGCTGCTAGTAGCAGTCCAGGTGTGGCACAGCGCTGCAGGGCTATCTAGCTGAAGTGCCTTGACCATGCCAACTGCAAGCAACACAACGCTGCACTGTTGAATTCCCCCTGCAACTGCCACAGTTGGGCCTGAACACACCTGCTATGCTGCTGTTTTGCTGTGAGCTGCTTGATCCCAGCGCTCTTCAACCTCTTGTGCCACACCTCCGGACTTTCGAGGGCATATTCGTCCATAGCATCCCAATACTCTTGCTGTGTGAGGCGTACCTGTACAGCTGCAGACCTGGTGTTGGACTGCAGCTTTGCTGCTGGCGTAAACGCTGCCGGGTTGTTTGTGACACTTCTTGTAAAACATGTGCTGCTGGCTGTTGAGATCACCCTGCAACAATGTGATTGCATTGCGCTATTGTGACCCGACAGCAAGTGCTGGGCCAGCTTTTGATTGTGCTGCAGCAACATGTCGTCTTCAGCTTGCTTGCGGAGTGCTGTAATAGCTAGATACCAACAAAACACGAGGATGGTGCCAGGGTGATAAATGCCTTCCCTTGATTTGTGTGAGAAAACCCTAGATGCAGTTGCAAGCACAAGTGGTCTGGGGCGATTGAAAAAAACAACTGCTTGAAACGAAACCCAGCGACACTTGAGAGTGGAGATGGGGACACCGCGGCACTCTGCTGCACAACGTCCCGGCGGTTGACGAGCGTGTCACTACCAGCAGGCCGCGGTCAGTAGGGCCTCGGCGTGCCCCAAAATACGCCTGGTAATTGCATCACAGAAACTGTAGCGTCAACCGTGCGGATCGACTTTCACATTGTGTACGGTCGATCAGTCACCTTGAGTCATTCAGTATGACACTGTCACCGTGACAGGTTCTGAAGGCAGCAAGCCATCTGCTAAGAATGGCTCCACGGTTGCAGCACTTGGAACCGCAAGCTACGTGTTGTACCCCGAAGCAACAACGTTGCTGCACCATGGGGCTGTATGCTAACGGCAGCCGAGAGGGTGGTGGTTGAAGAGGGGCAGATGCACGCGCGCGCGGGGAGGGGGGGGGTCCTTGTTCTGCTGCAACCCCCCTGCAACAACAAGATTGTAAGGAAGCTACCTCGTCGCCAATTCTCAAGCCCTGCCCTGCAGTCAACCTCCCTAACCCTGCCAGCACAGAGCAAGGATTTGCCTGACTCACTTGCCGCAGACTTGACAGACCCCCTCCCTGTTGTCATGGTCAATGTGGTACAGGGGTTGGTGCCTCCAGTACTCCGCTGCTGTCAGCCCTGGCAGGCCGCACCATTCACACCGTATGCTGCCGGCATCAGTGCCAGGCTGCTGCTGCTGCTGCTGCTGCTGCTGCTGCTGTTCTACAGAGTCACCACTGCTGCTGTCTGTCTGCTGCTGCTGCGGGTGATGTTGCTGTTGTGCTGCTACCGCCTGCAGGGCCGTTGCTACGGCATGGGGACAGTGTGTCACCATATTGGCACCTGCAGGCAACATCACGCGCTGCCACGATCTGAATTCATTCCTTGTTCGAACAAGGAGCCATCATATCACCAAGACAGTCAAGATGCATGGTGGATTGTCATAGAGCAACTGCTCATCACATGACAAACAGATACAAAGCTCCCCCGGTGTCTAGTAGCAGCCGTGTAGTGGTCCCCAGGTGCTGGTGCGACTACTTGTGACACTTCTGCTGCACACCTGCTCTGAAGGCGCCCCACCGCAACTCCGCACCCTCTGTTGCAGCAGCATGCCTGAGGGGGCCAACAAGGAGGCCGGTGGCAGGTGGTGGGGGCGATTGTTGCGAGGGTGTTGGGGGGGGGGGGCATGTGTTAGCACAGGGATTACTTGAGTAGCTAGCGTGTAGTAAGCATGCCAATCATGTGTGGCCTGATGGCAAGGAGCAGAGGCGAAGCAGTGATGTACAGATATGACTACCTCCCGGCGGAGAAAGTGGCCAATTGACCCCCCCCCCCCCCCCCCACACACACACACACCCCATCAAAACATGCCTCAGACAGGGTGCAAGTTCAGACCCTCCTGCATGCCACAGTGCTCAACGACACCCAATGATCCAACTCAGCCTTACTGTCAACACACACAGCTGCATCAACAGCAGGGCTCTCTCACCAGTATATGAGGAAGAGGGTCTCAGATGCCGCCCGCAACTGCTGCAGCAGCTGGCGCCCCTGCTGTCGCACCGCACTACTGTCCTGCCCTTGAGCCTGACTCACTAGTAAGCTGTCACCATCTACGATGGCGGCTGCTGCTCGCTGTGGCTTAAACTCTGTGTGCTGTATGTCCTCAGGATCCAGACTGATCCGTTCGTAGAGGTGGTCGATAGAGCTCCGGCTGTTGCTGGTGCTGGGTCCTGCTGGGGTAAGACAGCACTAAGTAGGGCTGTCTGATTGTTGCTAACAGTATACAGTATGCTCCTGTGCTTCTGATGCATCATTCTGACGTTTCTGCTGGGCCTTGCTGCCTGCTGTAAGCCAAGTGCACGTCTTCGTCACCGTGCCTAACTTAGTGTGCTAGAGCTGGTGCTGTCGAGATCCTTGAAGCTTGAAGAGCAGGTAAGGCAACAAGTTCAGATGGTGCCGAAGCTGTTGTTCCTGCTGACAAGCTGGCTGCTGAGCAGGCACACGTGCCAGCATTAGGCCAGCAGGGCTATCATAGAATGGTGTGCCTGACAGGCTGGTCGAATCAACACAGTCCATCATGCATTGGCGCCAATGCAAAAGACAGCAGATGTCACAATGTGACTGGCATCTGAAAGGAGACTGGAAATGCCAGGCATAGGGTATCAAGGCCCCTCAATTCAACTGCTTGTCATGTTTACTCATCCAACTGCCATGGGGCAAGCCAGCCAGGCAGATGTCCCTGTTTGGAGTCTGCATGTGGAAGGAACCGTGCAGAAACGAACTAACAGTTCGCTTGTGAATGCACCATCCTTGCTGCTTTGGTGACTGATCCCAACCCTTCAACAGCCCTGTTTTGCCCCGGATGGACTGCTCGGTTCGTGCTGCTCTGCATCTGTAATGTATCCTGTAAACAGTGTCAACGTGAAGAAGAAGGAACGGAAGCTCACGCTTATTTTCAAGCATACAACAGCCAATCAGGTGACTGTGATCTCTGCTGTTTTGAGCCAGAGCCGTGTCTGGGGCTGGCATAACACTGTCCGAGGCATACGTCATCCTAGTGTCACAAATAGACCCTGCTGAGAGGCTTCATCACCCACGTGTACATCCATCAGCAGGGAGCAGTTGCACAGTGTCCTGCTGCTGGTCATGGGTTTATCTCCGCCCCGTGTGTGTCACTGACGATGTGACCTGCTGGATCCCTTGTACGATAGTCAATGCACATACTGTCGCGTGTCTTTTCTCCTGTGCAGCATGTTGCTGGCGTTGAGGCGCTTGCAGTAAGCCCGGACAGCAGTCACCTCTACACTGCCTCTAGGGATTCCTTGGTCAGGAGGTGGGTATATGAGGACTGGCCTGTGTGACCATACCACAGCCATTGCTATGGGTACAGTCACACCACAGTACAGTACCGAGTGTGCGAGATAGATTCCAGTCATGAGCAACAGCGGGCCAGGGCAGCATGCGATCCTACCCCTCAATATACCCTGGCCGATCAGGTTGGGGCATTGGGCGGTGCAAGGCCCCTGCCATGGGCCTGCCATAATTTGAGCAGCACTGCAGCTCAGGTTTACGTAGCAACAGCACAAGACCCTAGTGCATGTGCATACCGCCTAGCAGATGCTGTGTGTGTTGGGGTAGGTGTGCTGAGCATATGCTTGCAGCGTGTCCTGGGATCCTGCGGTCCTCAGCACAGCAAACGCAGTGTGTTTGAGACAGACATGCAGGACCCTCAACCCTTATCGTGCGCTAGCGTCCTGCAGCAGCGCAGCATCTGCTACCATGTGCGGCGTCAGGCAGCGCGGGGATGAAATGGCTTGATCTGTTCGGGTGGATGCCTGGGGGGGGGGGGGGGGAGAACACCAGCCTAGCACAGCTGAGTGCGTGGGGCTCAGGCACAGAGGTGATTGCAAGCAGGGCGTTGCATCCGGACGTCACCACAGCAGTTGCATGGGTGTGTGCCAGGGGCGATGATGGGGCGTGTGCAGGAAGGGCCGTCAGGCAGCAGCGGCATGCAGCAGGTTCCAGCATAGCCCCTGGTGCACAGCCATGCAACTCATCGCCCCTGGTGCAGACCCATGCAGTGCGGTGTGACTACCACGATCGCATCACAGTAGCTGCCTGGTGGCCTAACTGCGTTTTGGTTTGTGTGTGGAAGGGGCATGGGTGGCAGAGTCGCCAACCAATGTTGGTGTATGAGGCACCAACTGCCGGGTGGTACTGCTGGGTACATGCTGCATAGCTGCGGTACAGTGGTGGCTGACCAGGCAGTACAGGAAAGCCCAACACCAGCTGCTGGGAGGGGGGCAATCTCAGGCATTATGATGCAGCATCGGGGTTGCAGCAGAGGGAGTGGTGTGATACCAAACCAGCTGAAGTGACTTGATACTCACGCGGAAGCAGGGCCGGGGCTGTCATGCATTGGCAACAGACGCACAGCCAAACAGCCCTGACAAAGACAGTTTTGATGGGGGGGGGGGGTGTTACAAGTGGGTGCTTAGTGCACATCTGCTGTAATGGTACTGCAGGTTCCAGGGCTTGTGCACAGCAACAACGTACAACCCACAAGGGGGCCAGAGGCTCATGGGGGATAGTGAACAGCTGTGCACTGAAAATCATGGCCTGCGCTGTGCTGTGCTGTGTGGTTGCTGTGAGTGCAGGTGGGGCTGCAATGTGGGCAAGCTGGAGTGTGACACACACACAAGAAATGCTCGACACACATCTGGTGTGACAAAGAGCCTTGCCCTGCCTTGCCATGCGCTGTTCCGTGCTGCGTGCGTTGCTGCAGGTGGCGCTGTGATGTGGGCAAGCCGGAGTGTGACGTTACGTTTGAGGGTCACATTGACTGGGTCAATGACGTGCTGCTGTACCAAGACAGACTGGTGACATGCTCCAGCGACAGGGCGGTCAAGATATGGCAGGCGGGCGACGATGGTGAGTGTTGCTGTGCATTTGGGGGGGGGGGGGGAAGGTGACAGGGCATTTGGTGCGCAAGACGGAGGGAGGAAGGGCATCAGGGAAGGGTGCAGTTGACAGGGCCAATACCAACAGGCTGTGACATGTTTCAGTGACATGGCGGTCAGCACTTGGCATGTGGGCGATGATGGTGGGCAATGCACGGAGGGGGCGGGCGGGAGAGGTGTGTGGGTGGTGGTGGTGGTGTGTGTGGGGGGGGGGGGGGGGGGGGAGGGGGTGCAGTGGGGAAGAGGCGCTGGACGGGGCTTGAGGAGCAAACAAAGAGGTCGCTTGACAGACGACAGTGGTGACAGCTATAGCATCACCACGTCCCACTTCTCATTGCTGTCCAGTCAACTTGCTGTCTACCTTTCTGTTTGCTCCCCACCTGCCCCCCCCCCCTCCCAGGTCGCTGCCTGCACACTGTGCAGCACCACACTGACTATGTCACTTGCCTGGCCGCCAGTGAGGCCACCGGCAAGCTGCTGTCTGCTGGGCTGCATGGGGAGGTCATCATGTACGACATGCAGGTGGGTGGATGTCAAGCCATGTCATTGGCAAGGTGATCTTTGCATACCTATGTACAGTCGTTTCTGGCATGGTCTCAAGGTGCCCCCTCGCCCTGGCCACATGCCTTACCCAATCCCACCAGTTTTTAAGCCCCCCTCCCCCCCCAAAAAAACACCCCCTGGCTCGTCAGGCCCTCCACACAATGCTCCTACACCCCCCTCCCCCCTGTGATACACAGACCTTCCGGGCCCACCTGCTGAAGCCCTAACCCTTGATCACCCCACCCCCCGCCTCAATAACACCCACCCCCCTGATTCCCAATACCCCTCCACGCATTGCTCCTGCACCCCCGTCCCCTCTTTGTGATACACAGACCCTGTAAGCGCACCTGCTGTTTTTTTTTGGTGGTGGGGGGGGGGGGGGCAAGGGGCGCACCTGCTGTTGCGCCCCTTGCCCCCCCCCCCACACACACACACCTGCCCATATGCCTATCCACCCCCACCGACCCCCCCCCCTTTGCCCGCCTTGTGCGCACCTACCAACAGACACTGCAGGCACACCTGTTGATGCCCTACCCCAGCAAAAGCAGCAGCATAGGCGGCGCACCCAGCAGCACCGGAGGGGCAGCAGAGCAACCTGACGGCTACGGGGCAGCGGGGGCAGCACCAGCGGGGGCAGCAGCAGCGCCGGCGGTGCAGGCGCCGATACGCAGCATCTATGCCCTTGCTGCGAACCATGCGGGCACTGTGGTGGGGGTGGGGACGACGGACCACCACATACGGTTGCTGGATCCGCGGACAGGGGATAAGATTGCCAAACTCAAGGTGGGTGTGAGTGTGGTGTTTTGCTAACAGGAGTGGTAGGAGTGCGCGGACAGCAAGCAACATACATGTAGAGAGCATGTGGTGGTAGTGGTGTGCAGTGGGCGGGGTGGTGTGTTTGTGTTGGACGGGGTGGTTGTAGGGACGCGGGATCGCCACGTACGGTTGCTAGACCCATGCACATGGCGGTTGTGAGTGTGCGGTCCTCGGTGATGCTGCGAGCAGTTGCGCATATGGTTTGACTGCTACTGCTGTCATTTCTGCAGGGCCACGTGACAATGTGTGCTGTCTGCCTTTCTGCTGCTGAACCCTCGATCAGACCATCAGTTAAGCCTGTCTTTTGGTGTGCGCCTTGCTGCTGCTGCTGCTGCTGCTGTCACTCCTGCAGGGCCACAGTGACAACGTGCGCTGCCTGCTGCTGAACCCTGACGGCAACCTGCTGCTGAGTGGTTCCAGTGACAACACCGTGCGGCTGTGGGACCTGGGGCAGCAACGATGCATACAGGTGGGGGCCAGTTTTGAATTTTGAGTGGTTCAGGAGCCCCCTTGCCATTGTCTGCAGACCAAAGGGCATGCTTGGCAATTACTGTTAGTGTTACTCTTACATGGTTCAGGTCAAGCCGGAACACCCCGTAGGGAGCCAACAAGGCTCGTGGGGCATCAGGATCACAGACCACATCGAATTACAATGTGTGTGCAACTCCCCTCTTTTGCACGTGAACCACACGACTGCGTCTCATTTCCTGTTGGCGCAGACCCTCAATGTGCACACAGACAGCGTCTGGTGCCTAGCGGCGTCGCCGGACTTCAGTGTGGTCTACTCTGTGTCATCCCTGCTCCTAGGTTCAGAGCCAAGACACCATGTTTCTTGTCAAGCTGACAATACTTTACTCAGTGTTGCTCACGTGCGCACAACATGACCTGCCCCTCCCTCTCCTCTTGCTCTTCCTCCTTCTCTCCACCTCCTCGCAGACCCTCAACGTGCACACAGACAGTGTGTGGTGCCTAGCGGCATCGCCAGACTTCAGTGTGGTCTACTCTGGTGGGCGGGACAAGGGTGTGTACTGCACACACATGGGCCTCAGGAAAGCCTGGCTGCTGGCACGGGAACAGCAACCTGTGCGGGACATTGTGAGTATAAATGGGGGTGCTGTTGGGTGGGTAAAGTTTTGAGGGGTGGGGTGATCACTGAGTTGCCGCCTGCCTTCGTGATACACAAAGCCAATCTACTTTGTTGTGCGTCTGGGGCTATTGGTGTGCCACAAATGTGCCGCGCTTGGGCTGCAGAAGCCATGAAATGCACAAGGGTATGTACTGGACACGCACATGTGCATGAGGAGGACAGCCAGTCTTCAGAGGGGAGTGTATGTGTCAGGAGCCCAACCAGCCACACCAGAAGCAACAGGCATGGAATGTCTACGCTGCTGTGATGTCTGGAGTGATGTCCTGCTTGTCGTGTCTGCATTGTGTGCTTCACGAGCTTTTCGAACGATGGGGTTTGGACAGACAGGCCACTTGTAGTGCTGGTGCTGGTTGTGGCCCTTCCGTGGCTGTAGTCAGTAATTGGATGTTACACAGAACATCGCCCGTTGGGGGAGCCAACAAAAGGCTCATTGGGCAAAAGCAACTCTGAACCGAAACAAAGTGGCTAACTAGTCAAGTGCAGCGTAGGTGTGTGCGACTCTGTTGTACTATTGTTCTCTTTTCTGCCATGTCTGCAGGCTCTTGCTGAGGGTGGCGGCAAGCTGTGGGTGGTGGGGTGGTGTGTGCGGTGGTGGTGTGGGTGTGTGTGTGTGGGGGGGGGGGGGGAGTCTATGTAAAGAGGGTGCTTCCGAAGGGGTGGATGGGGTCAGGAGCCCAAATAGACATGGCAAATGCGCAACACTTACGATTTCATGGTGATAGTAATGCCCGAAGGCCCACATGTGTTCCTGGTTCTGCCTGTCGTGTCTGCAGGCTCTTGCGGAGGGTGGCAGCAAGCTGTGGGTTGCAACCACCAGCTCAAGCATCACCGGCTACAACATACCTGCCAGCCTAGCAACCTGCCAGCAGCAGCAGCAGCAGCAGAAACAGCAGCAGTCCCACCGGCAGCATCAACAGCAGCAGGGCGAACAGCCGCCGCAGTCCCCGAGCAGCGGCCCCCTAAACCCCAGCGGCCCCTCGGACCCCCAGCAGGGCTTAGCAGTCACGGACCCCCTTGCAGACCTAGGGTTGAGCGGGCGGGGTTTACTGACATCGGGGTCTGGGCGGCATGTGTATGGGGCAAGTCCATCCATGCGGTTGCGGCACAGCATGGACCCTGGAGGGCAGGCAGACGAGGTCCCCCTTTCGAGTCCTGCCGTGGTCATCCCGGGGTCGCCGGGGCTGGTGGCGGTGCGGGTTTGGTGGACAAGCGGCATGCCCTGACGCAGGTGCGTGCTAGTTGACGGGAGTATACTGATGTGCTGAATATATTTCCTGTTTGGGGACTTGGAGGGGCACATCTTGGTGGGGTTGGGGGCGGGGGGGGGGGGGAGTTTTGTCGCACACAGCTGCCATAGCCTGGTGACTCTACAGAGCTGTCTTGCACAGTGCTTGTTGAGAATGGCAAACTCCCAGCCAACCATGTTCGCCACCCATAGCCAGCCAGCCAGTCGGTCAGCCAGTCCCCAATAACATTGGAAGGGCAGGTGGAACTGCCGCTGCATCATGCTGCCTTTGTGCTATCATTTTCTTTCTTGCTTTTCATGTATCCTGTGTACTCTCACCTTCAAGAGGTGACACCTCTTGGAGGTGCTCCCATTCAAAGCCAAAGCTTGGTTGAACCAATGTATCCTGCTGTTGCTGCTGCTGCTGCTGCTGTTGCTGCTGCTGGCTGTGGTCCCCGCAGGACTCCAACGGCGAGGTGCAGCTGTGGGATGTGCTCGCAGGGCGCCCGATACAGCAGCTGGGCAAGGTGCGCTGAGTGTATAATTGTTGGGGGAAGGGGGGGGGGCAGACTGCAGCAGAATGGAAGGCCGGAGTCGGGCAGAAGGTCGAACGAGTGATGAAGTGTGAGCGGGGCGGTTGACAGCAGCTGGGCAAGGTGCGCTGACTGTATGAATGTTGGGCAAGGCAGGGGCAGAACGGACGGCTTGGGAGCAGAGAGGAAGGGTGAAAGGGTGATGATTGTCAGCAGGGCGGCCAGTACACCAGCTAGGCAGGGTGCGCAATTTGTATGACGGTTGGGGGTGGCAGGGACACAGCGGACAGCCGGGGGTCAGATAGAAGGCTGAAGGAGTGAAGTAGTGTAAACAGGGCGGCGTTGAACAGCAGCTACGCTGATTGTATGACTGTTGGGGATGGCAGGGGCAGAACTGGCGGCCCAGAGTCAGACAGAAGGGTGAACGAGTGATGTAGTGAGAGCAGGGCGGCCATCACAGCAGTTACTATCCCGCCAATTAGGCGAGGTGGGCCAGTCAGAAGCAGCAGCGTTCGTAAACCAGCCGTGTCAACTGCTTGAGCCTTTCTTCTTACGCCTCTGTCAGGCGATGAGGCTTGGCTGGATTAGCAGCATGCATGCTGGTTGATTGAATGTGCAGTGTACCACCTCTGCAGGACAGCTGAAGAGTGTGCTGCTGCTGCTGCTGCTGCTGCTGCCATTTAGGTCCCATTGGCCAGAAGAGGCTCGCTACTTCAAGCCGCTGTATGTTGAGTCATGGTTCACTGCTGACGTCAAGCTGGGGTCACTGGCGATACACTTGGACACACCTAAGTGCTTTGCAGCCGAGGCGTATGCACGTGAGTATACTCACGTACTACGTAGGTTGTCTCTTGCAGCGTATGTGGGTGGATGTGTGTGTGTGGGGGGGGGGGGGTGAGGGTACTGGCCATCATGTACATTCCCTTAGGCGGAGTGCCTGCAGGTTGTACAATGATTGGTGTGGGCACTCCCTTGTCAGAATGCTGTGATATATGTCAAGGCCAGATGCAAAGCTGGGGTCGCTTGTGATACACCACGACACACCAAAGTGCTTCGCAGCTGAGGCGTACGCATGTGAGCAGGATTGTCTGTGTTTGTGTTGACTGTTGGAATGCTATTCTGACAGGTCTCTTTGTGCACTACCCCAACTCCCCCCCCCCCCCCTCCCTCCCTCCCTCCCCCGCCCCTCTCCATGGACCTGATCTCTCCAATCCACCCCCACCCCCCGCCCACACCCCACCCACATGCAGTGGACCTAGGGCTGCAAAACGTGCCGAACGACCAGAACGTCAACCTGGGAGCTTGCCTGCTGCGCAGCACCCTAAGCAAGTGGGCACTCTCCACGCAATAGGCTGTCACGCGTGCTTGTCAGAAGACCCTCCCCCCTGCACATCCAGCGTACTCCCTTCTTAGAGCTGTACTCACACCTGGCCCCCCCCCCCCCCCCCCCCCACACACACACACGCCCACACCCCGCCCCCATGCAGTGGACCTGGGGTTGCAAAACGTGCCGGACGACCAGAAGGTCAACGTTGGGGCCTGCCTGCTGCGCAGTGCGCTGAGCAAGTGGCTACTCGACTTGGCACCAAGGTTATGATGTCAATGATCTGGTTTTACCTGATCTGGTTTTACCTCTGGCCTCCCCTCAAAAAAGCTCACCCCCCCCCCCCCCCCCCCCCCCCCCCCCCCACCCCCCCGACCTGCAACTTTGTTGTGTACAGTGGACCTGGGGTTGCAAAACGTGCCGGACGACCAGAAAGTCAACCTGGGGGCCTGCCTGTTGCGCAGCGCACTGAGCAAGTGGGCACACAGCTTCAGCCAGCTGTACCTGTCAGGAGCACCACTGCCTGGCTTGGATGACCCTGGCATGGAGCAGCTGCCACGCATACACCCAGACATGCCACCCGCTGGTAAGTGATTTTTGTGATTTCCCCCTTCTATAGCCTGTTATACGTGTGGGCTTGAGTGCCCCCTATCGGTAAGTGGTTCTTTCAACTTCCTTCCCTCTCTGTACCCTGTAAAGCTTCCAGTCAGATTTGAGATGAGCAGCAGGCGACAAGTCAGGAGCACCACTGCCTGGCCTGGACGACCCTGGTATGGAGCAGCTGCCACGCATACACCCTGACATGCCCCCTGCTGGTGAGTTGTGTTGCTCTTGTTGTCTTTTACTGTTATACCTGGATTTGATGGTGCGTTTTATGGGGCAAATGTTGAGGGCACCTGCCAGGGCTATACCACCCTGGCATGGAGCAGTTGTCTGACAATTGTTTGACGCCTGGCTTTTGTCGTTGTGAGCTGGTGGGCAAGGGTGGGGGGGGGGGTCTGGCCTGGCCTGGCCTGGATGACCCTGGCATGGAGCAGCTGCCACGCATCCACCCGGACATGCCCCCCGCTGGTGAGTTGTGTGCCTTAGTTTGTCTACCGCCTTTCTGCCAACTGTTTTATACCTGACTTTTGTGTTGGGAGCTGGTGGGCAAGGGTTGGGGGGTGCTGCCAGGCCTAGACGACCCTGGCATGGAGCAGCTGCCACGCATACACCCCGACATGCCCCCGACTGGTGCGTATTGTTGCACTTGTTTTTCTTGCTCTCTCCGGTGACTGTTTTCTTCCTGGCTTGCGGTAATCTGGTGGGCAAGGTTGGGGGGCCAGGGCTACACCACCCTGGCATGGAGCAGCTGCCACGCATCCACCCGGACATGCCCCCTGCCGGTAAGTGATTGATCTCGATTTCCTTCACTCTCTGTAGCCTGTGTTCCTGTGGGGTTGGGTTTGGCAGTAGCCGACACATCAGGGGCACCGCCATAAAGTCTGGGCAACCCTGGCATGAAGCAGCTGCCTCGCATCCACCCCGACATGCCCCCCGCTGGTGAGTAATTGCTTTTTGTTTCCTTTACTTCCTGTATCTTGTTCTCCTGTGGGGGTTGAGTTGAGCAACAGGTCAATCCCCGGGGCGCCACCATCAAGGCTGGGCCCTGTCATGATGCCGGTGCCCCCCACTGATCAGTTGTGTTTTCTTTGTTGGTTTTTCGTGTTTTCCCGACAATGTTTCTCGTCCTGGTTTCTGATGGGCGTGGGTTAGGTGGCGCTGCCTTGGCTGGATGTTCCTGGCATCAAATGCATCCATCTGGGCATGCTCCCGGCGCGTGATGCGTCGTGCAGTGGTTGTTTCCATTTTGCGGTCTCTCATACACTGTGATAGTACCTGCCGTGTCATTGTTCAACGCCCAAACAATGACACTGCAGGTAATATCACAGTGTATGGGAGGCCACAGGATGGAAACACAGCTGCTGCTGCGCATCCTATGTGTGTGATAGATCGTCCAGGGCCTGCTGCCCACCACCTTGTCCTTCCCGTGTGCATACTGCTCGCAGCGCCGCCTCTTACGTTTGCTTACTGCTCTCCTCACACTTCCACACGCAGTTGTATCCACCAGTGCGGTTGTATCCACCAGTGCGGCGGGTGCCACCTGGCGCATGTCAGCGTCTGCGTTCACCGGCAAGGAGCGTGAGGGGGATGGCCTGCTCCCCCCCCCCCCCCCTCCCCCATCAAACCAATCTCACACACACTCTGCTCCCCCCCCCCCCCCCCCCGCCCGGCCTCCCTCCCCCCCCCCCCCCCTCCCTGCAGTCGTGTCCACCAGTGCGGCGGGTGCCACCTGGCGCATGTCAGCTTCAGCTTTCACCGGCAAGGAGCGTGAGGGTGAGGACATCCCTTCTTGGGTGTGTGACGCAGTCATCCGGGGCTTGCTGCCTTATGTGAAGGAGCTCAAGGCGGCCTTTAGCCCCCCCCCCCCACCTCCCCTCCCAATACACCCCCAAAACACGACCTACACCCTGTCACCCCCTCCCACCCACCCCTTCTGAATACCCGCAGTCGTGTCCACCAGTGCGGCGGGTGCCACCTGGCGCATGTCAGCGTCTGCATTCACCGGCAAAGAGCGTGAGGGGGAGGACATCCCATCTTGGGTGTGTGATGCTGTCATCTGGGGCCTGCTGCCATATGTGAAGGAACTCAAGGCGCCCCCCCTCCCCTTCACCCCCCCCCCCCACCCCCACCCCCACCCCCCATCCCGCCGCCCCCAAAGCACTAACACACACACTGTCACCCCCCTCCCCCCCCCCCCCCCCCCCCCCCGCCCCTTTCAAATTCACTGCAGTCGTGTCCACCAGTGCGGCTGGTGCCACCTGGCGCATGTCAGCATCCGCTTTCACTGGCAAAGAGCGTGAGGGGGAGGACCTGCCCTCCTGGGTGTGTGACGCAGTCATTCGGGGCCTGCTGCCTTATGTGAAGGAACACAAGGCGCCCCCCCCCCCTTCACCCCTTCACCCCCCCCCCATCCCGCCGCCCCCAAAGCACTAACAGACACCCTGCCACCCCTCTTCCTCCCCCCCCCCACCCCTTCTGAATACCCGCAGTCGTGTCCACCAGTGCGGCTGGTGCCACCTGGCGCATGTCAGCCTCAGCCTTTACTGGAAAAGAGCGTGAGGGGGAGGACCTGCCCTCCTGGGTGTGTGACGCAGTCATCCGGGGCCTGCTGCCTTATGTGAAGGAACACAAGGCGCCCCCCCCCCCCCCCTTCACCCCTTCACCCCCCCCCCCCATCCCGCCGCCCCCAAAGCACTAACAGACACCCTGCCACCCCTCTTCCTCCCCCCCCCACCCCTTCTGAATACCCGCAGTCGTGTCCACCAGTGCGGCTGGTGCCACCTGGCGCATGTCAGCCTCAGCCTTTACTGGAAAGGAGCGTGAGGGGGAGGACCTGCCCTCCTGGGTGTGTGACGCAGTCATCCGGGGCCTGCTGCCTTGTGTGAAGGAACTCAAGGTCGCCTTCTGCCCCCCCCCCCCCCCCCCCGTTCACGTCGCCCCCAAAGCACTAACACACACCCTATCACCCCTCTTCCTCCCTCCCCCCCCCCCTGTTCAAACGCTGCAGTCGTGTCCACCAGTGCGGCGGGTGCCACCTGGCGCATGTCAGCGTCTGCATTCACCGGCAAAGAGCGTGAGGGGGAGGACCTGCCCTCTTGGGTGTGTGACGCCGTCATCCGGGGCCTGCTGCCTTATGTGAAGGAACTCAAGGCGCCCCCCCCCCCCCCCCCCCCTCACCCCCCCCCCCCTTCTCCCGCCCCCAAAGCACTAACAGACACCCTGTCACCCCTCTTCCTCCCCCCCCCACCCCGTTCAAACGCTGCAGTCGTGTCCACCAGTGCGGCTGGTGCCACCTGGCGCATGTCAGCCTCAGCCTTCACCGGCAAGGAGCGTGAGGAAGGGGGGGGGACCTGCTCCACCCCCCCCCCCCCCCCCTCCCCCATCAAACCAACCTCACACACACTCGCCCTCCCCCCCCCCCCCCCCCGCCCCTCTCTCCCCCTCTCCCTGCAGTCGTTTCCATCAGTGCGTCAGTGTCCGCCTTCACCGGCAAGGAGCGTGAAGGGGAGGACATCCCTTCCTGGGTGTGTGATGCGGTCATCCGGGGCCTGCTGCCGTATGTGAAGGACCTCAAGGCGGCCTTTGTGCCCCCCCCCCCCCAACCTCCCCTCCCAATATACCCCCAAACCACGACCCACATCCTGTCACTTCCTCCCACCCAACCCTTCTGAATAACCGCAGTTGTATCCAGCAGTGCGGCGGGTGCCACCTGGCGAATGCCAGCTTCCTCCTTTACTGGCAAGGAGCGTGAGGGGGAGGACCTTCCCTCCTGGGTGTGTGACGCAGTCATTCGGGGCCTGCTGCCTTATGTGAAGGAGCTCAAGGCGGCCTTTGTGCTGCACCCTGCTGAGGGCAGCAGCCTGCCCAGCTTGCTGCAGAGCAGACTGAATGCACCACGCATCCTACAAGTGGCAAAGGTGGGTGTGGAATCCATTAGTGTGGGGGAGCGGGGGAGGGGTATAGCAGCCTGCCTAGCAACGCAGGCTGGGCCCCCACACACTATCCAGGTCGCAAAAAACGGGTGGGGTGGAGTTGCACTGCAATGGTTACGCGTGGGAGGGGCGATTGGGAGCAGGGGCGGATGGTAAGTGAGGCAGAGGTGGGTGTCAGGTGCATACGTGAACATATAGATCGATTCTTGGTGGCGTCAAATCGTTAACTGGTCTCCACAGTGACATGTCAGTATGTCCACGGTAATTCACTGTATGTGTGTGAGTGTTGTGCCCTTTGTGCAGGTCTGCAAACCTGGCTGTAATGCATGGATGCAAAAATCATACGCAACACCAGTCTAGTTGCATCTGTTCACAGGTTATACTTTGTCGTGTATTTGGTGCACATACGCAGGTTGCCAACTACTGTGTGACCAAGCTAGCGGAGCTGAACGTGCCCCTGTCAACACATGCGGTGGGGCTCACACCGGACAGCCAGCTGCCACCGGCCAACGGCCACCAGTTCCTGGAGCTCACCTGCAACGGAGTGGTGAGTGTGCGTGAGCATTATTGTAATGCGGCAGGCTGCTCAGGCGGGGGGGGGGGGGGGGGGGTCGGGGGGTCGGGTAGTGCACATGTGTAGGGGGGGGGGGTACGCGTCGGGGTGGGGGGTGTGGGCGTGGTTATAGCGTACGTGTTTTGAGGGGGAGTCGGAGGCTCCCTGCTTATCTGCAACTGGCTTTCGTGAGCAGCAGACATGCTTGGAGTTGGATATGGGGTGAAGGCACGTCATTTGGGGGGGGGGGGTACATTGCGAGTGGTCTGGTGTACAACAGCAATCGGCACTGTGAAGCAACTGGCGGCAATGACTGTCTGTGCTGACAAGTAACCTGCTGCTGCGTTGCTGCTGCGTTGCTGCTGCTGCTGCTGCTGTGCATTCCTGCCTTTCCCCTGTCTTGCACCGTACGTGCAGGCTGTGCCGTACAGCTTCAGCATTGCCACCACCAAGCGGTACTGACTGATAATGAACTGCTGCTGCTGCTGCTGCTGCTGCTGCTGTGGCTTTCTGCCTTCCCCCTGCCTCCATCGTACGTGCAGGCTGTGCCGTACAGCTTCAGCATCGCCACCATCAAGCGGTACATCTGGAAGCGCAGCGATGATGTGATCTTTCACTACAGGGTGCTGGACCCCGCACGCCTGGCACCCTTCCCCCCACTGGGCTCAGAGAACTGAGGAGCGACGGCGGCTGGCTTGTTGCTGGCTTCAGTTGCCTGTTGTGGTGCTCTGTACCCCCCCCCCCTTCCCAAGTGCGGGCGGGATGAACAAAGCAGAGGGGGGGAGGGCTGCAGGCTGCTGCTGGTGTGTTGTTGTGTGGTGTGCTTCACTACAGGGTGTTGGACCCCGCAAGGCTGGCACCCTTCCCTCCTTTGGGCTCAGAGAACTGAGGGACAGCTGAAGCTCTCCTTCTGGAGTTCCTAGTAAAGGTGTGGGTGTGTGCTTGAGGTAGGCCTGTGGTGACTTCCAGGGGCTGCTGTGTGTGGTGTGCACATGTGGAGTGGTCTTGATGTTGCGGGATGTGTGTTTTGAGGTACAGTTGTGCGGGTGTGTCTGAGTGTGGGCTTGCAGCAAAGGGTTCAGAACCTTGGCAACTGTGTGGGGCTTCAACCATGTGCACTACTGTTGTGTGGTGTATGTGCTCGGCAGTGACAGCGGTGTGTGCGGCTTGTGGGTGTGTTGTAGTTGATCAGCTAAGCAGCCGCCGAGTTTTTGAGCCGCCATGCGAGCTGCTGTCGTCGGTGCTGGAGGCGTGAGGAAGGCCAGGGTCAGCCCAGAACTCTGAGCACTTCAGGTGTCAACCATTGGCACGCGTATATCTGCTGGTGTAAGTTGGCACTGCTGTCTGCTGACGGCTTGCCTAGGGCTGAGGTGACTTTTGTGCCTGTAGGGTTTGCTGCTATCTGCTGTAGCAGCAAGCTGCGTATGTGTGTGCATAAGGCTGGTATCTTTCATGATGACCAGCACCTGCACAAATGTGCACCCAGCTTTGTGGGCCGTTATGTTGCTAAACCTCTTATGGGTTGTTGGGGTTGTGTTTGTTCAACAAGTTGTTGATTGGTGCGCTTTGTTGTGCAAAGTCAAGCCCTGCATATTGCAGCTGATGACCCAACAGAACGGTATCCTTGTAACAATGGAACAACTGTTCTGAAGTCACCAACCAACTCATCATGCGATTGGCTGTGCTGTGGGGTGTCTGTACTTTTTGCAGAGCAAGCATCCACATGTGACCTCAACTTTGACTGCTGGTTTCAAAGGTGTTGTTGTGTGCTTTGGTCCCACACTGGGTGGAGGTCAACCCTTAACCTTGAAGCTGTATGCTCAGCAGGCTGCTCCCAGATATTCACATGCTTTAAACTGGGCCAGCGGTGCGACCCGGCTCCCAACCAACTCAAGCTTCACTGAGTCAGTTGCATCATGTAACAAGCTGTTTTGACAATGCATGCACGGGCATCGGTCACATCGTGTTGTCTCCCAGCACCAGCCTGAAGTTGCCACCCCCACAGGTTGCGTTACCAAATGAACCACCAACTGCCTCACGGAGATGATCACTCTGACTTAAAGTGTCGTGGGCTAGCTGCTGGTAACCTCCTGATTCCAACCCTGGCACACCAGCCTGCAGCCTGCATGCAGCTGCATGCGCAGCTGCATTCAATTTCGGATCGCATGCCCTCTTCAATCACATCGTGTTGTCTCCCAGCACAAGCCTGAAATCGTCACAGCTGAGCTGTTGCCAACTCATGACCGAATCACCGACTCTCTTCACGACGCACAAGCCAAGCAGTGACCACTGTGGATACCTGGTAGGCTGGCTGTGTTTGTGCTAGCAACCGGGCTCCCAACCAACTCAAGCCTCAGCTGCATCTTGAAACATCAAGTTTCAACAGTACATGGCAAACTTCAAACTTGGTACGCTGCCACGCTCTGCATGCATCACATCGTGTTGTCTCCCAGCACTAGCCTGAAGTCGTCAAAACTGTGCTCAATGCTCCACTGACCAGACACCATCAGCTCCTGCAGACAGAGATCAACAAAACACAGCAGTAGGAGAGGTGTGTGTTCATTTCAGTGTCCCACAGCGGCTGTACCACCATCACACACTTGAGTGATTCCAACACCAGGTTCTGCCATCAACCGCTGTTGCATGCTACTAGCACCAGGTAGTTCCTGGTAGTACCACCCCTTGTACCCTTCAAACACCGTCTCTTCAGCTGGCATCCCGGATGATGGGACCTCTCGCCTGGCACTCCACAACTCGCATGCAATGAGGAGTTATCATGTTTCCCAGCAGTGAAGCCCCAATCACCCATCAACTGAACTTGCAACACAGACACACACAAATTGTTCAATCCAAGTTGGACTCTACTAGAGTGACTTGTAGAGTCTACATTTGCGCACACACTCAAAAACACGATTTGTCTGCTTGCCTGTCTCTCCCTCAGTTCCTCCAGCAGTGCTGCCCCCCCCCCCCCACACACACACACATACAGACACACCCTATAATTTGCTAATAGCATGATGCTTTTACACACAACCGATTTGTGGCACAACCTGCCTGCTTACCTGTCTCTCCCTCAGCTCCTCCAGCAGTGCTGCAGCCTCAGGCCCCAGCTGGTCCACAGTGGGGGCATGGCGTGCATCATCCTCACTCGACAAAGCCTCCTGCAGCACCTGCAGCCAGCAAGACATGCGTACAAAACCGTTGCTGCCAGCCCTCCGGGCTTTTGAATGAGGGTCAACCCACAGAGTTGGGTTCCTTTTTGCAGCAGCAATTCGCTGCAATCTTGCATTTTTCATGATGATCAGAAGGGCATGGGGCCAATCACACACAGAGCCGACACTGGTTGGTTGTGCCATTTGCAGCCCGGCTTGTGCCATTTGCAGCCCGGATCGGATCCTCTCACCTGCATGTGGCTCTTCTCCTCGCCGCCCTCAAACAGTGCCCTCCAGTAGCGCCCACCCTCCTCCTTTGGCAGGATCAGCAGCAGCTCACACATCTCCACCACACCACTGTCACTGCTGCTGCCAACGCCGCCGCTGCTGCTGCTGCTGCTGCTGCTGCTGCTGCCATCGCCACCGTCATCAGCAAGGCCTCCACTCATGTCTGTTGGCCTGACAGCTGCTGCTGCTGCTGGCCCCTCGGCTTGCTGCTGCATAACCTGTGGCTTTTGCTGCTGCTGCTGCCTGATGCTTGCTGCGGCCTTGACAGCACGCAGGTCGACGTCGGTGCTGTCGATCGACCAGCAAGCTTCGCTGGCTTTGATGCGTTTCTTCAGGGGGCCGTCCAAGACGCGTCCGTACCAGTTGAGTCGGACGGTCAGCCGGTTGGGCTGGATCGACACGACCAGGTCGTTCTTGCGGGTACCTGGGGGAGTGAAACACGGGAGACATCCGCAGCGCAGTAGCGCAGCAGTGGCAGCGAGGAGAGCCCCATGAACGTCGAACCAAACCGGCGCCTGATCCGCATGCATGCGATGCGACTGCTCACGCTGCTGACCATCGTGCGATTGCGGTGCACCTTCAGCGACCATCCATCCATGCGACGAGGAAGTTTCGACAAGTGATGTTTCGACGAGCTGCACCGCACCTGCGGGTAGCAGCAGCTTGAGCTCGATGTCGTTGCTGCTCTGCGTCCACGTGAGGGAATCGTGTAGGCTGAGCTGCTTCCAAGAACTCCTGGCAGCAAGGGTAGCGGCCGAGGGCCCACTGCTCCACACCTCCCTGCAACAACAGGCCAGCAGGCAATTGCAGCTGTGACTACAACCACATGGCTTTGGGAGCAAGGGCTGTTGGTCTCCAGGCAGCAGCCTTGCAGAAGGCATGGGCAGCGGCCGAAGGCCCATTGCTCCACACCTCCCTGGAAAAAAGGGGCCAGCAGACAATTCACATGCACGCTTCCGTGCTGCACTCGGCAGGTAACATGGTGTTTGTGTGACCGCCACAATGCTTAGCACCAAACGACGTCCGGCAGGTTGTACATCCCATATGCAGCATTGCAGCAGTGCAGCACTCCGCCGGGTGAGTGGAGCAGCAGAGAACATGCTGACCCAAAACCCTCGTAAAGCTCACCTCAACCCATCCTCATCATCAAAGAAAAAAACCCTCGTCACCAAAAAAAAACCATTATCACAAAAAAAACCCTCGTAAAGCTCACCTCAACCCATCCTCATCATACACTGCTCCCGTGGTCTCCTGAGCCCCACCTTCCACAGCGCTGCGCCCTGACACCACACTGCCAGACAAAGCAGCACTGCCAGCACGCCGCCTCCCACTGCTGCTGCTGCTGCTGCTGCTGCTGCTGCTGCGGTTGGTGCTGGCAGCTGCACTACTGCTGCTGCTGGTAGCTGGGTCTTCAGAGCTGTCGCCAGTGGCAGCAGCAGTTTGGCGTGCTGCTGCCTTGACATCACCACAGCCACCACCAGCGGCAGCAGCGGTGGTAGCCAGGGGGTTGAGGCAGTAAGCCTCCAGTTGCCTGAGGCTGCTGCTGCTGTTGGCTGACCACACCCCACCCCTGGGCAGCTGCTGAGGGGTCAGGTGCTGCATCTGCCGTGCGCGGTTCAGGCAGGTGGTGAAGACCTGTAGGGGTAGACAACAATGTGTTAACCACGTGCTGTGTGGTTTGTACTGCAACTTGTGGAGGGAAGACGGTCAACTTGCGGCTATTTGAGATGCCCTTGACAAGCTCCGAGCTAGGCTTTGCCTTGCACCCCTTGCCCACAGGGGGTCACAGGGACTCCACCCGAGTGAGGCTACCCCGGACGCCAGTGGCAGCCTGCGAGTGCACTCCCACATGGGCCCCAGAGGCTCTAGACCAGGAGGCCCGGTCAATGGCATTGGCGAAGGCACCAATAGAACCGCTGCCCCACCCTGCCCGGCATGGCATGGTGTCAGTGACCACTTTCAACATGTTGTGCACAGCTATGGGCCTGCTGTTTGTCCCACAATTGGCGCATGCCACATACCTGTCTAGCAGCACTGAGGAGACCAGCACCTCCAGCACCATGCGACCCCCCTGCTGCTCCATCCCTCATCATCATCTGCTGCTGCTGCTGCTGCTGCTGCTGCTGCTGCTGCAGTAACACCACCACTGCACTAAAACCGCAACTGCTTGAAGAAGGCGCTGCGTGCCCCCCAGTCCTGCTGCTGCTGCTGCTGCTGCCATGCATACTGCTGGCCTGGCCTGCTCCTACAAAAGCGAGGAAGTCGCGCCCTGATGCTCCGTCAAGCACGCTGCTCAAACGGCTCATGGCAGCGGCTTGGAGCCTCAAGGGAACAGCAGGGCGCGACAGCAGCAGCACAGCACCCCTTGCCCGAGGGGTGTCAACAACGCCTTGGGGTGGAGCGCTGCCACTTGCCACTGCTGCTGCTGCTGCTGTTGATGGTGGTGGTGACGTCAGTGCTGAGTCAGCAATGAGGGCCTGCATTGCAGGTATCCTTGCATCTGCCATGACCTCATCCCTCAGCTGGCCACTGTAGACACACAGGCACCTGGAGGGGCACAGCACAGCACAGCATGGCACATCATACGACAAACACCAGCAGCGCGGCACTTTGGTTTGGGCCAAACCTTCAGGAGTGACTGACATTTTTGACTGTCAAACGGTAACAGTGACACGAATGATGATGGGTAGTAGATGACATAACCGGTACCGTCAAACGCAAGGCATCAACTGTGATGTTGGTGGGATCATCCCGTAGGCACCTTGGTTCATTTCATGTTCAGTCACAGTCACAGTGACTGTTGCTGCATCCCTGGACTGACATGCAATAGCACGCTCGCAGGCAAAACCTTCAAACACTCAGTGTTGGCAAGCGCACTGCGCTGTACATGTACAGACTGTACAGTTTCTGTAAGATGCCCTGCACCCCAGCTCAGTAGCTTGCTAGCCTGCCAGGCAACTAGGCAAGCAGCAGGCTGGGTCTACCTTGAAGGCTGAGAGATTACCTGAAACAATCTGCGCTCACCTCTACAAACTGCAGCATAGCTTGCACCCCAGGGTCCACAAAGTCAGGAAAATTCAAAAATACTATGCAAGGCTTGCCCCCCAGGGCCTGGCACTTTTCAAACATTGAAACTTTGAACTTCAAAACGTTGAACGCACCTGTACAGTCTTTGCAGGATAGCCTGCACCCCAGGGTCCACAAAGTCACACAGCTGCTCCAGCAAGCTGCTCACATCACCCCCATACAGCACACCAGCAGCACCCCAGCCGCCAACTTGGCACACAGCCAGCAGCAGCAGCAGGGCCGCCTCCAGGGTTTTGCCTGGCTGCGCTAAACCCCAGCCCTGGAGCCATGCGCTGTACGTGTCTGACACGCCGGGCGCAGCCCAAGCTGGGTTGTAATTTTCAAAACCAAAACCTTGGACGGGGTTGCTGATCATCTGGCAGCCGGTGGAGGCGGCACTGCCAAGGGCATCTGATGCAGCAGCAGCAGCAGCAGCAGCAGCACTCCCTGCAAGCCGCCCTAAGAGCCCTGCTACTGCTGCTGCTGCTGGTGGTGGTGGGCGGGTGGTGCCCAGTTTAGCCCTGCATGTTGGTGCTGCTGTTGGTGCGAGGGTGAACCCAGTGGGCTTGCCGGTCCAGTCCAGCTGCTGTGTGGTGACCTTGGGGCTGCTGCTGACCAGGCCCCTCAGCAGCTGAAGTAGGTCTGCAGAGCAGGGAGGGCAGGGAGTGGACAGAATAAACAACAATCATGCACAGGGCGGATCAAGGGAGCAGGGAGTGGGCAGCACAGCTACATTCAGGGATAGTGCTACCTCTGACACAGAGGCGGCCTTAGCGGTTGTATGCGGCTGAGGCTCAGCCACACAACATCAGCTGCTGGATCTTTAATAAACCTCATCAGCAGCTCAAGTAGGTCTGCAGGTGACGAGGGCAGGGCGGGATGGGGAGTGAGATGCAACGCCTGTACTCAAGCCATCATGGCGGGCGCACTGCGTTGAACGTCAGAGTAAGAAAAGCAGGCACAGCCCCAAAGGTGACTTACGCTTCCTACACAAATGCTGCATCATGCCTTGGCCATGACGACTGTCAGCAGTACTGACAGTACACGTTCTACATAAATGACTAAGCAAGTCATGCGTTCAGTATGATGGCAGGTGTGCAGGCCCTGCGGGACTCCTGTGCTGAGCATACCTTGCAGTGTCTCACGCTGGGTTGCCGCTGTTGTCGTTGCATCGAGCAGCACCAGCACCGTGAAACACCTCAGCACCTCAACACACGCAGCACAGCAGGATGCATGGGCACATGGCCCTGCACACACTTTCCTTACAGCAGCAGCAGCAGCAGCAGCAGCAGCGGCTGCTTGTTGCATTGCTCCCTCGCCTGTACTGTGAGTGATCATCAAGCTGCCCATGACAGAAGCACTGCTGGTGGCACCAGCAGCATCAGCAGCAGCACCAGGCTGCACCCTTGCTGCTGCTGCTGCTGCCATGCCATCTGCTACCACGTGTGCAATCTGTCCGTCCCCAATGCTTGTCACCACCGCAAGCTGCAGCCCTGTCACTGGCAGTCCCCTGCTGTCTGCATGCTGCAGCAACTCAGCCACCCATTGTGTGTGAGCTGCAAGTATACTGTCTGCTCCAGTGGATGCATCAGTAAGTGCAGTGGGTGAGGGAGAGCCTAGAGCAGGGTTTGACAGGGTTGAGTGCTGATTTGAGAGGCCCTTGAAGAGCTGCAGCAGCAGGCTTATGGCTTGGACAGGGGTGAACGGGGGCGGAGCTGCTGCAGCTGCTGCGGGTGCTGCTGCTGTGTCTGTGTCAGGTACTGTGCGGGGACAGCCGTGTGTGGATACACACATGTGTTCTGCTGATTGTGATGGATCTGCTGCAGTGGGGGAATGGTGTGGTGAGTTGGCTTTGGTTGGTGGTCGGGGGGCCAGCGCAAGGCTGCAGGCACGGGGTAGCGGGCGCACAGGTGGCAGCAGGGGCATGTACAACAGCTTGATGGCTCGTGCTGCTTTGGGGTTTTGGGTATTAAATCACAACCAAAGCTCAGGAAAGCAATGCCAGCCATGTACTGCCAGTGGTATCACAACGATGGAATAGAAAACGTAAGCAACCGGGGTCAAGCCAGGAAGAAGCAGACGCTCACGAGAACCAACCGCGTTTGTGCAATGCAGAAACCCTCCACCCCGTGAGCCCCATTGACTCACTTGGTGACCAGCTGTCACAGTGTGCAGCAGCAGTCACCCCATCATGGCCAAGTGAGAAATGCCAAGTGAGAAATGGGAAATGAGCAAAGCAAGGTGACTCACCTAGTGACTAGCTGTGCAGCAGCCAGCACTCCATCAGTGCCCAGTGAGAAGGGCCACAGGGAGTCAAGGCCCTCGGCAGCCCCGCCACCACCATCACCCTCTGACTTTGTGGCCTTGCTGAGGCCTTGAAGGGACGTCTGCAGCTGACTGAGCAGCTGCAGTAGCGGAGCGGGAGTGCCGCTGTTGGTGTTGTTGGTGGTGCTGCTGGTGGTGTTGCTGGTTGTGAGGCGGCCGCCGACTTTGTAGGTCAGGTGTGCTGCTGCGGCAGCTGCCAGGAGGCGCATCGCGACGACTGCAGAAGATGACAGCAGACCCGGTTTTCAGTGAAAAACACGCACAGTTGTTGGTTTAAACTGACCCTTGATCATCAGACAACCAACAGCACTGGAAGTGTTTTCACTGAAGGTGTTGGGCTTTTGGGCTCTTGACGCAACATCTTTGAATCTGCACTGCCAGCCGCTGTGAGCAGTTGCTAGTCATCCCACAATTGAGCCTCTGAACCGTTCAGAGGCAAGCCAGTACCAGCAAAACTAAGACATTCCCTGTGTGGCCCCGTGTGGAGTCCACACAGAGGCGTAGCGCATGCTCACCTGCAACTGCCTTGCTGCCAGGGCTTGTGCTGCTGCTGCCGATGCTGGGCGCTGCCAGGAGCACCAGTCGATTCAAGACCATAGGAGGCCACACGATGGGACCCTGGCTACTGCTGCTGCTGCTGCTGCTGCTGCTGCCATCTGTGCTGGACCTATGAGGAGGTGTAGTCGGGTTGTGCTGCTGGAGGTTCTGTTCCTTGCAATCCTGCTGGTGCAGCATCTGTGCCAGCAGCAGCAGCTGTGCTGCTTCCAAGTATCCATCCTGCAGGCTGGCTAGCAGCATTGGATACAGGGATGCATTGCATGCTTGCTGGCTTGCCAGCACACCCTTGGCTGCTGTTGGATCATCCATGCAGACCTGCGGGAAACAACCAATTGAATTGAGCTCGGCATGGATGAATGCAGAATCTTGGAATGACGGATGGATGCGATCCGAATACTGACCTGCAGCAACTGCTGCAACAGGTACTGCTGTTGCCCGAGCTCTGTGTGCGTGGATGTGGTGCCTCGGGAGAAATCACGTGATGTTTCCACACTGCCTTGGACGTCATCGTCAAGCAGCAAGGTCTCCAAGGCGCCCAGCAACGACAGTAAGCGATCCCGATGCATGCTGCACGCTGCCATGAATTGTCAAAGTTGTATTCAAAATTCATTTCAGCATTAATATATTTGTCACAGTTGTATCAAAAGGACGGCGTTTCAATAGACAGTGGCGGGTTCGACTGCCCGAGGCTCCCATTGACAGCATTCTTGCTGCGCGTTTATTTGACTGTTTAGTGTTCTCGTACATTTCATTCATGACTTGACAAGGTGTTTGTTTCATTGCGTTTGTGATTCAGAAATGCACACGGACTAGCCTCCGATCACCCGCGAGTCATGACGCTATGCCGTACGCGCGCTGGCGGCTGGTCGTGCAGAGTGTGCATGTTTTTTATGCGATCAAACTTTTCAACAACCCTTGGTGTGACGCACATCTGCACACATCATGCGTCCACAATCGAGGCCATCTTGGACCTGCAGCAACAAGGCCCGGCAGCTGGCACTGCAAACGCTCGGACGTGGAAGTACCATATCAGCTGCCTGTGTGCAAAAGCCCCTGCCTCCCGCAAAACCCAGGGCTCTTCAGGCCCTGGCAAAGCATGAAAGTTCAGTTGGGTGACCAAGATTGTGTTGCTACTGTGTTTCAACATGCCGAACAGTCGGTTCTGGCACACACTTTGTACAAAATGAAAGTGCGCAGAGCACGCCTGCTTGGCCTTACCATGGGTATTTGACTGACTTTGTTCTGTTTCTTGGGTCCACACTGGTATAGTCTCCTGCCCTCACCTCTGCACACAATAGGTTCCTAGCATGGCTAGCACTTGCTGCAATTGTGGTGGTTCTGCCCTTTTGGTCAACCCGGTGTAGTTGGTGCAAACCACCGCAGGGGAGACAACTTATGGGGTTCACCTGGCTCGATCCTGGTGGGCAATGCCATTGTTGTTTGGCGAAAATGTCCATGTAAGATACTCCCCCAAAAAATAAACTAGGGACAAGTGACCATACTGGGCCAAGAGTGTGACACTCTCACACTGTGCACGATCGTGACGATTCTGGGCAGGGCTCAATAAAAATGGGCATCAGCAAAGATTCTGTCTGTCTCAAAGTTCTTATGTTGCTGCAAGCATCGGAACAAGAACCAGTGCAGATGTGCAACTATTCTACGCCTACTGTGCCACAGTTGCCGCAAGTTGCGGGGTCCAAGCGGGCAACAGCAGCACACCACTGTGTTGAGCAACCGCACCCCCAACCAAAATGCGCATATGCATGCATGAAAGAAGTTGCGCAGAAATACAGCTGCGACCAAGCTACGTGTATACAAGGTCATGTTCCCAATCAGCCACTCAACAGCATCACCACTGACAACACAGCCTGTATGTAGTGCGGTAAATAAACCAAATAGAACGGCTGGCGCCAGAGGCGACAGTACTGCATCGACCTCCATATTAGCCTGGCTGGTGCACACAGCACGTGCTATGTGATTTTGCAGGTGTTGGTTGTGTTGCTCCAATATAATTGTGTGGAAGGCAAAGTTGTTGATGTTTGGCACAAACTGCACACAGCAACAGCACAGATCCCCATCAGCAGTAGCACCACATACCCCATCAGCAGTAGCACCACAGTTTGTGCAGGTTGGAACATGACCGCTCCTGCACTGACCGTGCAGACAGTCATCTATATGATTACCTCCACGTATCTTGCGTCAGCAGCGTGCGTGCGGGACACCCTTGTTTGCCACGAGTTGATCAGCAGCAGAACCGTATGTGTACACACATCTGACAGTGCGCGATGCTTGTTCCCTGCTGATCTTGTGGTGACACTCCGTTGCCAAAACGTTCACATCTCCATAGCCTACTTCCAGAACATCCGTTGTCTATGTACCATCATCACGTCATCCCCGGCCAGCATTTGCGGCAGCCCATGGGTAGTCAGGATCGCATCCTGAATTCTGTACTGCTAGGGCTGAGTAGTCCCCAGGGAGGCCTTTATTGCACGTTTTGGTCAGTGCATGATTATCAGCGTTGAAATTTAAGACTTTTGTCGTGTAGGATTTTGGAATGGATGTCACGCTGTGTCTAACCATTTCAGGTACGCGTACATTGGCATCGGCACTCTTTCAGCAAGGTATGAAATGATTATTATACATGTGTTGAAACGGATTTTGCGCACCCCGGTCTGGCAACGGCGATTTTTCACCCGTGTTGTGACTTACTGCTTCTCCTGGGGGTGAAGGACCGCTGCATCCCCATCTCCCTCCAGGGGAGGTCGATGCAATATGTAGTGCTGTATACTGCAGCGGCTAGCACTACATATTTCAGAGGTTCTGCCTGGCAGTGCCAGGCAGAACCTCTGGCATTCAATGCAGTAAGGCTGAGTCAGCGCATGGCGGGAGCTCTACCGCTAGCATTCAAATGGGGTGTGGTCAATACTGAATCTGTATCAACCCCACAACTGCCATGATTTGGCTGCCCATAAATCATATCAAACTGCCCGGCATGATGTCACCGTGACATGGAAGGCCTTCACCCGGGTCTGAAACAAGGTCACCACGGTGGTTTGCAAGCAGCAGCAGCAGCCTATCAAACAATGCTTGTGCACAGAATATGCGCATGCGCATGATATCTTCCACAAGTGAACATTTTAGCGTCACCGTGGGGCCCTGTAGCAGCCCTCCCGCGTCCAACAACGTCAATCCAAGCTGTCTGTGTGTGGCGCTGCTGCATGCACAGCCGGTGCCCTCAGCAAGCCACATCATTGTGCCAGAATGTGCGTGATCCGCTCATGCTGTTGCGGGTTGGCGCGCACACTCAATGCTGCCGGCAAGGCTTGACGGTGTCACGTCAAGACCTCACCTTCTTGGCAGCCCCCTTGAAGAGCTGAAGCTATAGAAGCTGTTGCGCCTGTCCAAGCCAGCCGCCTTGCTGATAACAAAGCTTGCTGGCAGCCCACAGCTATGGCTCCCATGCAGTTCAGGCGCACCTGTCCATTCACCCTCCAGAACCTGCTGCAAAACACTCTCGGAGTGCTTCCTGACATCAAGCTGGTGTCGCAGCTGCTCTACAGTAGCTGGAGTCAGCAGCACTGGTGGCTGAGCGGACAGCTGCTGCTCGAGTAACACCGCCTCGGGAGGCAGCTCGTCCGCCGGCCCTTTTAGCGGGGACAAGTCTGGCGGGTGCCACAGTTTCCCCAACAAGCCTCGGTACACAGTCATGCAAGCCACGACAAGAAACGTAGCAATCTGACAGCCGCTCATGAGCGCACCCAGTACTCGCAATGGCTGCACGTGGAAGAAGTGGCCGAGAGCAAGGGTGGTGCCTGCAGGTCACAGCAGGGATGTAATACAGGGTGCAGTATTGAATCAAATAGTAATGGTGCATGCTACAGCCACGGAGGCTCAGTACCGCACATACCGTACACCACACATACGCAGGTTGAGGGGTTCAGGCCCTGAACAGAGTCATGAGTCAGGAAAACACAAGTCAGAGTTGAGCCAAGAAAAGCCTCTGCCGATGGCACCTTCCAAGCACCGACCAACAGCGTCTCACCGCAGTGCGAACGAGCCAAAGGGGCTTACAGCCCCCCACCAGCCCAAAGTGAAGGGTATACCCTGCCGCAGGGTTTGGCCCACAATACAAACTGCCAACAACAGCCACCAGCCCGCATAAGACCACAGCAGCAACCCCACTACACCAGCAACAGCATTGCAGGTTGGCAGCACAGCATCAAGCCCTGCAAGATCGACAGGCGCACATGGAATGCACACCGCTTGTTTCAAACAGTGACACACAGCGATACACACCACTACCTTTGATACTGTGAACATTTAGTTGCCAGACATTCCATTGGCAGATTTGAACAGGGTTCCTCATGATGCTTCAGCGTACTCCATCATGGTGCATGTTGCATCCATTCTTAGTATCGTGGGTGAACATGCAATGATTACACACATGATCAGGGTTTGGCCATCAGCACCCAGCTCTAGGTTGCGGCCCCAAAGGCTTTATCTCAGAAGATGGCATCAGCATTTCAGAAACGGAGGTTGCAGCCACGGTGTTCTTGAACTCACATGCTTTGTTTGTGTCCGTGTCTGGCAATGACTCGTAGTAGCGCCCCACATGCAGCTCCGCTGCGGCGGCCAGCTTCAAAAAAGCGCCGCCCGCGGTGCTAACCGCAGCAACAGGGATGAAGCTGCTCACGATGACTTCCCTTGGAGGCAGGTTGTGGCAGACCAGCCGATGGAAGTACATGTTGAGCACGTGGTAGGATAGGGCAAAGCCCACAGCCAACATGCTGAGTCCTGCGTGCAGACAGAGTGCGCAGAGCAAGGATCAAAGGCGTAAACCTGATCAGACTTGTTGATGGATGCCTCGCCGAGAGTCAGCGATCAATGCCTGCTTTCTAGCAGAACTTCGCCAGCTTTAGGTCCTAGCCACAGGCACTGTCAGACTGAGTCCGTACCGTACGGTCGTACACATAGTACAGACGTGTCAGTCTGTTTGTGGTTGAGGCTGCCACCCTATTCGGAACACTACCACTCAGTGGTACCACTGAGTGGGCCCAGGTACTACCGCTAGGGTGTGGGCCAGGTACCGTACCGCCCACTAGCTGGGCCAGCCTGGCAGGCTGGTTGTGGCACTGCGGCTCACCAGAGTACATCAGTGTGACAGCCTGTTCGTGGTGGGTGGCGACCTTGGCAAAAGCCCAACAACCGATGCATGGGTGATGCCTGGTTTGACGGGAACCAACCACACCGTTGTCCATGTGTGTAGTGTGAGATCATGAACTGCAACACAACAAGCAGTAGGCAGCAAGGGGGGGGGGGAAGCGCAAAGGTAAGGCGACACCATGCATAGTGTGTTGGCAACTACATGCACTCAGTGCGAGCAATCAGCAGATGCTAGTGGAGGCCTCAGGACTATCACAGCATGATGCGGCCCAATCGGATTGCCAGTCTGGCAAGGTAAGCTGTGGTTGCTTCCAACTCTGAAATCCACATCTGGGGTCAACAATCGACGCAATTGAGCATATATGCCCATATGAGGCTACTAGCGTCATGGCATGCAACCCACCTGAAAACATGTACACGGGGACCAACAGTGCCACCACAGCTATCAGGGGTAGGTTAGCCCAGGCCAAGACCCTGGCAGCCGTCAAGGCTGGCTGTCCATACCTGCAGCAACATCATGACAAACTTTGTCATGAATCCAACTGTGCAGCCCATCATGGGTCTCGGAGACGTCTCGAGTCAGTCGACTTCTGTTGCCGTATTGAGGACTCAGTCAGCAAAGTATGCTTGACCCAAGCTGAGCTCATGTTATCTCATAAGACAAAGCAACAAAAGCACTTCACACGCCCACCCACACCCACCCACACCAACACATCCAGCCTGGTGACGCAGTGCCCCACAATGCTGCATGCGCATGCCTGATGCATGCAAGCCCACTATGTCATGCGCACATGGCAAGACTTTGCCTAGGGTCTGACAAAGTGATGGCAGACTGCGGATCCTGATGTTGTGTGCAAAAAACGCTTTGGCTTCAAAAGTGTGACCACTGACATGTGGCATGTCTAACTCAGGAGCACGTTCTTCACAAAGCGCAGTACATTGTTGGGCAAACTTGGCACTGTCATCCCGTGGTGTCAACGCACACCCACCATGGAACGAGTATATTGACCACGCCTCTTGTGAGGATGCTGATGCTGTTGGGCAGTTGACCCAGGAAAAGACTCTGATTGGGGGTCTCCAAAAGCTCAACAACAGACCAGGGGTAGCATACCACCCTGGCAACGAGCACCCCAAAGAAAAAGCTGAACAGAGCCAATGCCAGAACCCAGACTGCAAGGGCGATGCCGTGTTGGCCTGCAGACAGTATACACACACACAACCAGCACCACACAGGTCTAGGCATTGAGCGGCCCTGAATAACCTGCCGCGCATGCAGATAAGCTCCACCATGGAGCTGAACAAGGTTGCATCGCGCACAGTGACTGTGCGCGATGCAACCCTGAAGCTGACTATAAGCCTTAGCTGCGGCAGCTTGATTGGTTTGTCTGTTTCCAAAGCATCAGGGCGTCACCACTGTCGGCACACATTCATGCCCTTTTGCAAGTAACAGTCACCTGGGAAGCTGAAAGGAAACGCCTGCACTATGGTTGCCACGCTGCCAGTGCCCACAGCCAATACCAGCCTGCAGCAAGCACAGCAACAGCAGCACAGATCTCTAGGCAACTCAGTGGCATAGCCCGTTCCAGCTGCTGTTCTGCACAGTGTCAGTTGCAACGCCACAAGGCTCAGGGATTTCACCATGAAGGCGTGAAGTGCCTCACAAACAGCTTGAACACCCTCAGCCTGTCTGCAAGCCCACCACTGAGGGCTGCCATGGTGCAAGAGGGCTGCTGTTTGAGTGGTTGTTTCGGAAGTGAGACTGGGCTGAGCAGGTTGAAGCTCCTGTGGGGAGCATGATGCTTGTTCAAGCCATGACCCGCAGGGATAGAGCGAGAACTCAAAGTACAAGTTTTTACCAACCGTTGCAAGAAAGCAAAACTTTGCCCTAAGCCGCAGGCTGTAGGCAAAGTAAAGGAGATGTGAGAGCAAGCCGGGAACCCAAGGCAAGGGGGTGTTGACTCCCCTAACTCCCTGTCCCACCCCATGTAGCAAGGGGGTAGATGGTGGGAGTTAGTGATTCTGGTTGCACAGCTGTGTTGCACGTGGTCTGAAAGGGCCAAAGCGACATAGTGGAAATTTTAACTCCCGTAAGCTCCCAACTTCCACGATTTCTGGCCTCAAGCCATTTTTAGCTCCCAACTCCGCCAAAATGACCCTTATCAGGGAGTTAGTGGGAGTTATGCACCCAATCAAGGGAGTTAGCAATGGCATGTCACAAAGGTTATTTCCCGCCATTTTTTGGGGCCAGGTTCAACCAGCCATCGTCCAAACCAATGGCAAGTTCCCACACACCAAGGCATGCATGGTCGAGTAAGGCTTTCCTAACACCGTCGGTGCAACCATTGCAACTGAGTTGCAGTGCAGCTGCGGATCTTAAATATGGAGGGCAGGCTGATGGTGCAACATGTGAAAGTGCGATTGCACCTTCTTGTGCTGTTGTGGGGTGTTTGTGACCTTTATCTGTAACGCTATTGGGGCAACTCAAGAACAACATGTCAATTACATAGCTATTTATCCACGCAGCTGCCATTCCTACACATGTATGCAGCCAGGGCTGAGCCCCTTACGTCTTCTTACCTAGGTCTTGACTTGCGGCCTGCTCAGAATGATCAGCTGCTGTCAGCCCACCACTTGCAACAGCCCACGGCGGAGCCTGGGGGCCCTGGGCCCTTACAGGTGCACATCCTGTGCCCTGAGCAGCTAACTCCCCTGACTCCCTGGCTAATCCCCTAACTCCCTGTTCATGCCTTGCCACTAACTCCCACTAGCTCCCAACTTCCTTATTTTTTGGCCTTCAAGCCATTTTTAGCTCCCAACTCCCACCAAAACCCCCCATTTTTGGAAATGTTTGGGAGTTAGTGGGAGTTAGTGTGCACATAGCCCTGTGAGGCTTAGTACAATCTATCTGTCATTTTACATTTACTAACTCCCACCATCTACCCCTTGCTACATGGGGTGGGACAGGAGTTAGGGGAGTCAACACCCCCTTCCCAAGGCCAGAGAATGGGGAAGACGAAAGGGCAGCTGCAGCAGCAGGGGTAGGCAAAGTGCTGTTGTTGCTGTTCTGACTGGAATCTATGTATGCTGGATGCTTCACCCGGTCCAGCTGGGACGTGTGACCGGTCAAAGCTGGACCGTGTGACCTCGAGGCCAATTTCCTATAGTCCCAGCAACTGGCCTGCCTTCTTGTTGCAAGAGTTGATTTTCCCGAGCTGACAATAGGAAAAGAATTAGATTTTTATTCCAAAAGAGTGACATGTTGTCCCTGAACTATCCCAGCATTCCGGCACCTGGCAACGTCACGATTGACTTTGTTTTACACCAGTTTTACAATGTACCCCAATACTTCTTTACAATGACTCCGGTTGCATGGTGATGATTAAGCCGGCTTCAGGGATGGCTGTGCGGTAAGCAATGAACACTTGCAGCAACGGCCTGCGCAGTAGCATAAAACATCAATCTTTTTTTTAAATGGACAACCGGCCCAAAACAACGGTCATTGGATCGACGTCGCCCGACGTTGGACTGAAGTTGCGGTGTAACGGCGTTGGCGGTGTTACGCCGATCGGAGGCATCGTATATTTTTTTCTATGAATAGGAGCACACGATGCACCAAAACGCTCGTGGTGGGACTCCCCGACCGCCGCTTGCACGCAACTGTTCGGAGACGCTTTCATGCGCACACTCCTCACAGCAAACCTGCGTCGTGACCATTTACAAAATCTCCCTGTCAACAACGGTGTTGTTCGATTGCGGCACTTGTACGCAGCCCGTCCGTTCTGCAAACCATCGGTTTTCGGGCGTTTCATGCCCGACCAGTTACCGTATGTTGCAGCCATGCCCCAGCCGTCTGGGCGCCAAGCTGAGACATACGAGTAGGTGACCTGTGGCAGGCATATAGCTGGCTGCACGTTGTCGGCAGCCTGGCAGCCTGCGCCAGTTGGTAGGGCAACAGCAATTGGCGATGCCAGCTAGAATCACCAGTGGCAAACCGTGAGGCGCCCCTGCAAGGTGCTACACCGCCTGAGCTACGGTGCCCCCCTCCCTGCTACTTTACATATGTGCATGGATGTGCGTGTCAACCCAACCCCACGGCTCCACATAGCCTCAAAAAACCAAGCCGTACCATCACCAACAACCGCGACTGCTGCTGCTGCTGCTGCTTACCACCAGCCCTGGGTCGGCACATCCCGCTTGGTGACGCAACAGCCGCATGCACATCAACAGCACAAGCCAAGCCACAAGCCCTGGTTGCTTGAGCAGCCAGCGACAGCAGATGCAGGGGAGTCAAAGTGCGGCGCTGCAGCTTGCAAAATGGCTCATGTTTGTGTCATCCAGCGCATTGACAGGTGTGCAGGCGTGAAGTATTCAGGCTTGAAGCAGATGAAGCTAGCCAGTAACCCCAGTAACCCCAGTAACCCAGTCTGGTGAGCGCAGGGCACCCGCTGGCCGCCTGGCCCAGCAACAATGTTGCAGATCTAAAGCACTTCATTCTTGAGTGTCCCGTGTTTGATGACCTGCGCGCCGCCTGCCCAGCATTTGCTGACCGGCTTCAGTTCAGTTGGGTGACCCAGATTGTGTTGCTACTGTGTTTCAACATGCCGAACAGTCGGCTCTGGCACACACTTTGTACAAAATGAAAGTGCGCAGAGCACGCCTGCTGGCCTTACCATGGGTATTTGACTGACTTTGTCTGTTTCTTGGGTCCACACTGGTATAGTCGCCTGCCCTCACCTCTGCACACAATAGGTTCCTAGCATGGCTAGCACTTGCTGCAATTCTGGTGGTTCTGCCCTTTTGGTCAACCCGGTGTAGGTGGTGCGAACCACCGCAGGGGAGACAACTTATGAGGTTCACTGGCTCGATCCTGGTGGGCAATGCCATTGTTGTTTAACGAAAATGTCCATGAACATACCCCCCCCCCCCCCCCCAAAAGCCTGAACGGAAGTCCAAAACAGACCCGCACTCGCGGCTCCAGCGATGCCCCTTGTCAGCCGGTTCAGCATGCCTTGGCTCTGTGTAATCAAAACGAATTTTCAGGGGATCAACCTCTGTAATCAGCCTCTAGAGTGCAAGGCATCTGGGGACGGCGGGGGGGGGGGGGGGGGGGGGCACTCCCAGGCGCACCTGTGGTCACTGACCCAGTGCAGTGCAGTGCACCCACTCGTCCAAGTCA
>VIIQ02000327.1:0-81359 GCA_007449985.2 Desmodesmus armatus
TGCACATCAGCTGACAGGCCCCCCCCTCCCCCGCCCCCTCCCCCCCCCCCCCCCCACCCACCCACCCCACCCCCACAGCCACCCAAGCCACCGAACGTGCTCTTTCCCGCCCCCACTGCTCCATACGTAGTAGTGAGTGAGCGTGCCTCTCGACCAACAGCAGCGGCGCTGAAGCTGACATGTGAGACTCACCCCCCCCCCCTTCTCACCATCCCTTATAAATTATAGTTTCTGTACTACAGGTGGCACCTCTTGCACACAACTGCACACTAGCTGACAGCCCCCCCCCCCTCGGCCTCCCCCCCCCCCCCCCTCCTTGGACACCCTCAAAGGCTTTTCCCTGCCGCACACGGCCCCGTACAGTAGATAGGTGTCACCAGCACACCGCTCTGCTGACAGCAACCACACTAAAGCTGACATGTGTGAACCCCCCCCTCCCCCTCCCCTTCGACACCCAGCTACACCATAGCTCCGCCCCTTCCCCGACACACCTGAGCGTGCTTTTGCTGTCCTGCCCCTACTGCTCCATACATTAGAGATAGGTGTCACCAGGACAACGCTCCGCCGACAGCACGACGCTAAAGCTGACCTGTGTTGGACTCACCCCCCCCCCCTTAGTACACAACTGCACACTACTGACACGCCCCCCCCCCCCACACACCACACACACACACCCCTGCCTCCCCCCCCCCCCCCCAACCACACCTGAACGTGCGTTTGCCCGCCCCACTGCTCCATAAAACAAGTATGTGCCACCCAGTTGCGCCTCTCAACAGACAACAGCGATGCCAGGGCTGACATGTGGGACCCCCCACCCCCCTTCTGCTCTGTACCCCCCTTGTCACACGACTGCACACAGCTGACAGCCCCCCCCCCCCCTTTCCCCCCCCCCTGTTATCCTCCCTCCCCGACCCCCTCCCCTTTCCCCCTGACACACCTGAACGTGCTTTTCCCTGCTCCCACCGCTCCATACAGTAGATAGGTGTCACCAGGACAGCGCTCTGCTGACAGCAGCGATGCTAAAACTGACATGTGGGACTCTGAAGGGGCGAGGAACACAGCCCTGAAAAGGGGAGTGGATCCCCTCCTCCTACTCCTGATCCTGCTGATCCTGCAGCTGCTGCTGCTGCTGCTGTTTGTGGTGACTGTGGTGCTGGTAGTGCTGATCACTCGTGCATCCGCTGCTGTTTTTGCTGCTGCTGCTGTAGGATCGGGCTGTGCAGCGTGTAAGGCACCTCTGCACTGGCCAAAACCTTGCAAAAGTGATTGCATGCTAGATTGCTGGCAGCTGTATGCTGCAGTGATCGCATGGCACCTGCTGCTGCTGCTGCTGCTGGTGCTGCTGCTGTCAAGAGTTGCTCATGCAGTTCCGAGGTTATGGTGTCTATAAGTCCAATGCTTTCGATGTGTGTCTTATGCTAGTATCCAATCAGTTGGCTGAAGCGTTGTTGAAGGGTCTTGTACTTGGATCGGCTCGATGCAAAACGTACAGATAAGTACGTGCTGATGATCGCTTGCTTATCACTACCAATTAATTAATTTAAATATCGCAGTTAAAGGCTTGTGGACAGGATGATAGATTGATTGATAAGATCTGTCAGGTCAGGTTGTCAGCTTGTCATTAAGTTTTGTCGTCACACCCGCTCCGGGAGATAAATTGACCTCAAAACAATCCAAACACCAACGCTCTTTGCTATGCCACCATGCACACCGGTGCCCATCACACTAGCAATCAACTGGTGGGGTCAGTCATGTACTTTGGCATGGCCACCTGGCAAGGGTGGAGCGTCTGTCACTTGTGGACTGTATTGTGGAGTCAAGGGGTTTCAGGGCCGTTGTACGGCGGAGGCCTTTACAAATGGGTAGGTTTCATTCATACACTCGAGGTTCCTGTGTGTTGCCGACATGCACCAGCACACTAGCAACCAACTGGTGGGGTCAAGTCATGTACTGTTGCATGGCCAATGCTGGCAAGAGTGGAGCGCCTGTCACTTGTGGACTGTATTGTTCCGCCACGGGGTTGCAGGGCTCTTGTACCGCACGTGGTCAGTCACACACCTTCAAAAGGCCCCAGCCTCGCTTGATTCCCTGACAGGAGTGGCAACGCAAACAATTGACCGGTAGATTTGTTTGTTGTTACAACACAGCATGCCGGCACATACATTCTTCCAAGGTTTGAACTACGAGTGCTGGGCCACAGACTTCTTCAGGACATTTCAGCTGTCCACACTTCCGTCAAACTCCACTGCCACAATTCAGCATGTATTTTTTTTTTTGGTTTTACCAGGGGGGCGTAATCCCACTGGCTGGCCACACACAGCTCAGCATGTATGGTAAGCCCACAACGATAACTGAGCCGGTGTGACCAATGCTGCTGAAACCACCAGCCTGAGGCACTGGTCCCCCAAACCCTAAACACTCCAGTGCCAGCCTAATGCATCAGGCCTAAACCATAAACCCACCGCTGTCGTCATTGGCTAAATGCACCGGTCTCAAACCCCCAAAACCCAATGGCTCAGACGCCAGCCACTGGCGTTCAATCCCGGGCACAAACATAAACCCGAACCCCCAAGACTGAAACCGTTTCAGTGACCAGCCTGAGGCACTGGTCCCAAACCCAAAAACCCAAGGTCACCTTCAGTGAAGCTGCCAGTCTCTGGCATTGGGCCTACACCATAAACTTACTGCTGAAACCACCGGCCTAGGGCACGGGTCCCAAAACCCCAAACCCTCTGGTGAAGCCGCCAGCCTGAGGCTTTATGGTGAGTGGCCTACACGATAAACCATGAACCCTAAAACTTGTCTGGCCGTGCCGGGCACTGACCTACTGCAACCTGCCAGCCATGTGGTCATGTTGACCCAGTGTAGAAAGACATCATGTCACGGTGGCACTCAACTCACGGTGGCACGGTGGCACTCAACCCTCACACCTGACTTGAGAGACTGGGGTCCATTAGTAGGCGCCGTGGGCACCCTCATGAGCCCTTGGCTCGCTGGCTAGCGCCGAGGTTGGGACTCTGTCCCCAATTACTGTACTGTACTGTCAACATGATCAGGATAGCCCTGGGCATGGCGTAAAACTGCTTGGGAGGTTGCCTTGTGAGCAGAAGGTTTGGGTTTCGATTCCCACCCGCAGCAAGGTCTCTCTTTGGGGCATTGGCAACAATGTCCGTCTTACTGAGTGGCCTGTGTCCCTTGTGGGGCCTCAGTGAGGGGTAGAGGATTTGGGCACTTTGCCTCTACCAAGTGTCACCCCGTGTGATAATAATGCTTGGAGTGTGTGTCAGGAGGGGTAGACCCCGCCGTCCTTACAGGGCGTGAAGCCAATGGGAGGTAATCCTATGGCGTTACTGGGTTAGGAGGGGGCCCTGAAGCATTATTATCATTATTATTATAGCCGCCCAGTTATACATTACACTACGTAGGATATCCTCAACCCCACTGATTTAGGATCAGCCTGATCAGTTCGGAACTTCCCTGTTGCATCGGGGGGTATCTCCAAGATAGCCCAAAATCAAGAATCCAAGAACAGCTGCAACTGGCCGCACTCCACCACGGGAAGCTCAGAGCTGCCGCAGTCGTAAGTGCTGGGCGGAAGCGGCGATGCGACCGGTCCGCACAATACCACTCCACCTTGATTTACAAAACCAGCGACATACTGCACTGTGCCGGTGACGGGGGTGCCGCCGTTGACCGCGTCGGTGTTGCCAGTGAAGAAGGCCGTGACGATGATCGCCTTGCCGCAGACACCACTGGGAAGTAATATTGCGTCGGTTTCGTAATATATGCCCTCATATCTCAAGCGGCCTGCCTCGGTGAAGGGAGACCAGCAACCAGAAGTGTTGATGATGTCGCTGCAGCAGGGAAACGGCGACGCAGGGAAGACTGAGCGGTTGCGTCGCTTCAACATCATGTTCGTCAAAGATAGGCAACCAGTGTGTTCAGAAAGTCATGGATTGGTGGTGCTTACGGAACCGACCGTGCAGTTTGACGGCTCAACCTGAACGGTTCGATCCCGTGTAACCGTCTTGTAATGCTTTCGTAGATGCAAATGCTCACCAAAATGCCTTCGCTATGCCCAAATTCTCTGGTATGGGGTCATCGGCTCTTGTGAAGTTGAATTGACACCCGGCTGAAACCACCGCAGGGTTCTGCAGCCCCGGCAGTTCAACCTGCTGCTGCTGCTGCTGCTGCTGCTGCTGCTGCTGCTGCTGCTGCTGCTGCTGCTGCTGCTGCTGCTGTTTGCGGCCGCTGGGTGCAGCACAGCAAGTGATTGGCCTGCAGCAGGTTTCACACAAACACAAGGTGGCTGTCAAGGTGGCCAAGTTGGGTGACCTCAATACTACATAGTGTATTCTGTTGGTTGCCGACTCCCCTTACCAGCCCCCCTCCCTACCAGCGCCCCCCCCCCCACACACACACACACGTATCAGCGCTCCTGGTACTTTGAAGATGAGAGAGCAAACCAGAGGGGCCCAGCACCCCCCCCCCCTCTCCAAACCACATCCCATTGCAACCGGCTGCCATATTTGCTCTGAATGTTCTGGCTAGCTCCTGCCTGACTAAGCCCCCCCCCCCCACCCCCCACCCCCACCCCACCCACCCCCACAAGCACACACCCCTTGCCAGCCCGTCCCCCCTTCCTGGGGCAGCCCTTGTGCAAGTACTTGTATAACTTGATATTATGTTCGGCCGATTCAAGCGCAGCAGCACCATTTTTGGTCCAAGGGGCCAATCTGATTGACGGTCAGGTTGCCAGGTTGTAGGACAGCCAGTGCACAGACGCCACCTGTAGAGCCCCCTCACTACCCCCCCCCCCCACACCCCCCCCCCCCCCCCAACCAGCCCTTGTGCAGGTACCTGTCGAGGAGGATTTTACGTTCGTCCGCTTCAAGCACAGCAGCACCATTGTGGTCCCAGGTGCCACCTGCCAGCTTGCCAGCTGGTTCGACAACCAGTGCACAGAGGCCACCTGAAGACCAACAGAGTACAGCACAAACGATTGCCAATGAGTGCCGTGAGAGCGGCCTGTGACAAGCACTACTCAACTAAATGCACAGGCGGGGCTTCATCAAGCCCCGCTCTACTTACTTTTACATTGTGCTGATGCTGCAGATGCAGCACCATCCAGGAAGCACAGCAGGCCTGTGCAACAGGTGTTGGGCCGTGACACTGATCCAGCACATCCCTGCTGAGCAGCTGAGCATGTCGGTCCTGCACAAAACAAAGGGCAGAGCACAGCACAGCACAGCACAACAAAATGCAGTGACAGTTTATGGCAGGTGTTGGTTCGTGCCACTGATCATTAGGCTGGTACACTTCTGCTGAGCACGTCGGTCCTGCACAAACCAAAGCACAGCACAGCACAGCACAGCGCATGGTATCCCTTTGTCTGGGCCGCTGATCCGGTACTCAGTACTGATACCGCCTGAGCCAGGCTGAACCCTTTTGAGCAGCAGCACATGTGGGTCCGACCGCAGTGCACAGACCAAAGCAGAGCACAACACAAGAAACTGAAGATTGATGGCACAGCATGTCTTTCACTGGTCCACTGGGTGATTAAACCTCAGACTGTGCGGAGCAAGGGAGCATGTGGGTCATGCACGACACAAACCACAGGGCACAGCAGAGCACATCACAGCACAGCACAGGGCACTGTCATGTTTTTGCTGGGTCACTGGGCCAATACACCTTAGCAACCTCTTGATCCCCGCTGCCCTGCCCTTGCTAGGCACAGTGGCGCCTAGCCTAGTTCAGTCAAATGGTTTTTCGTGACCACCTACCTGGAGGAGTAGGCCGGCCAGATGGGTTGATCATCAGGAGCTCCCACAACCTCATGCCACGTTCGGAGGGCTGGTCAGGACACCTGAAGGGGGGTACATGCACAAGTTTCAGGGCACAGGGGTGGGGTTGATGCACGTACATGTCATACATGTAGCTTCAAAGGTGAGAGAGCCTACTGGCCAGGATGCCAGCCATTTCACTGACGTCATGTCACCGGCTGCTCTGCTATGCTCATTCATGGCATGAATGTCAGTAACGTCCCAGCCGTGAACGTAGCAGGAGAGACCATGCTGGGCACTCAAAAGGGGGTGCATGTACGTGTTGAGCCTGTAGTCTCTGTATGTGCACTTGGCATGCCCCCCCTCCCCCACCCCCCCCCCCCCACACACACACACCCCTCTACCATGTCCTGCCCCCTCCCCCGCCCTCCCCCCCAAACTGCAGCACTATGGGGCAATTGGCCTGAATACAGGGATGTTGTATAGTGGATTGCAATGAAGTGCCTGAACCTGTTGAGCCTGTAGTCTCTGTAGGTGCACTTTGCATGGCCGTATGAGCTCGCTGCAGCTGCTGTTGGGAGCAGTGACCTCCTCTGGGAGAGCTGCAGCAGCAGCAGCAGCAGCAGCAGCAGCAGCAGCAGCAGCAGCAGCAGCAGCAGCAGCAGGGCATTGTGTGCAGTAGTGAGCAAACTAGTGTGTGAGGGCTGTGGCAATCGCTTGGCGGTAGAAGCACCAGCAGCAACAGCAGCATCAAAGCACAGACGTATAGGCATAGCAGGCACTGCTACTGGTTACGTACAGCAATAACAATGCAGGTGATTGCAGCCGCTGGTATTATTGCAGTATCCAGTGATGCAGTTGGGAGGATTGAGGTGTAGTTATGATGGTTTACTCATGTCAACAAGGTGTTGATGTCTGCTGCTGGCCAGATCGGGCTTCTAGCAAGCTGCTTTTGCTGCTTTAATAGCAGAAAAGCCACTGAACACAAGCTGCACCACACGATGTTGAACAAAGACATTACCATGAACACAAACAGTTTTGTACAGTTGCGCCGAATCCTGCATAACCTAGGCTCGGTCTAAGCATTCATTATCATAACCCTCTTATTCTTTCGTTATCGAAGTGCTCGGCAGTGATAACCCCCCGATCAACTCCGGCTCCGTCTCAGCTGAAGTTGCGGATGATCCCAGACTGTCAGAAAAGCAGCTGTTATAGCCGAGAAAACACAAAATTTCCTCTTGAAATACCTGTTAACATACCTTGGTTGCTTCTTCCGTCTGCTCCAGGCTTTCGCGCAACGATGAAGCACACGTCATCACAGTGAAGGCTACAACGATCATTAGATGCTTCGTATTCATCTTTACCTTCGTGATAGAACTTTGCTGTGTTTGCTAGAAAGGCCCGGACACCGTGAATGCTTTCGCCCACGGAAGATGCCAATTGTTGCTTTAGTTGCTTTAGTTGATAAGCAATTTTAGTTTTGACCAGATTTGGCGTACACGTGAGATGGGTGTGAGGGATGAGTAAACATCCCTGCTGCCATAGGTAGACATCCCTTGTCATCACGCATGCGCAGCTGGGCCGGCAGCTAAAGCTTGTTGATGAGCTTGAACGAACGCGTCGTCCTCTGAAGATATTTTACATGTAGAAAACTACAATGCACAAGTACCGCAGAAGCATTGTTGTTGGGGTGGTAGGAGCGAAAATTCTCCTCCTACCACCCCAATTGGCACACACTCGTTCGCCCGTTTGTCATTGTTGTTGGGGTGGTAGGAGCGAAAATTGCTTTAAAGCAGCACCAGGGCAGCTGCGACGAGCCATCTCCGCAGGCGAAGCATAATGTGGATCGCACCAGCTCTTGATATAAGCCTTCACGTATAGTGCTGCTGCTGTGCTATGCCATTTTGGGGGCTGTCTGTACAGTGTGGATGTGGATGTAGTAGCAGCATGATCAAGGAAGATGATGTTGAAGGAATTCTTTGAGCAACCTTGAGATGTGGCTGGTGGCATATTGATACTGCATCAATCGTGCATTTCGATGAAACTTCTGCGCAGTCACAGCACGAGGGCGACAGCACAGTCAAATATACAGGTTGAAGATGGCAGGGCAGTTCATGACGGAACAGAGACATGATCCTAGCAGCGGCAGCTGCTGCAACACGCTGCCTGTTCCAGGGAAACATGGTGTCACATGTACAGCTGCGGTCAAGTTCCGTGCAGCTATGCTGCCCACAAGCAATGAGGCGACATGGACTTGCTCAGAAGGCAGATCTGACAAGTGGCACTGCAGTACAAGTACTTACAACATCATCATGCTTCCCAAATCACCAACAAGATGGCTGCTTCTTGCCGCTGCCGCTGAGCCACTGCCTAGCACGCTGAAACACTTCACACATGGAATCACTGCTGGCAAAGAGTGGAGCTCCTCCCAGGTAGTGCTGCCAGGTAGTGCTGCCAGCTAGAAGAACTTCAGGGCCCCGGGCCAACTTGGCCGTGAAGCCATGAAGGCTTGTACTGCAACACACCTTCATGTGGCCCCAGCCAGTCTCGTTTGAGTCCCACACAGACGTTGCAAGGTGGGCCCCGCACTTCAGCTGCCCACACTTCCACCACACTCCAGCTGCCCACACTTCGGCCTGTCGGCAGAATTGGATGAGTAAACCGTGTGACCAAAGCAGCTGAACCCAAGTCAGACTGAGCTGCTGGTCCCAAACCTCTGAAACCTACTGTAGACGCCGCCATCCTGTCATTTTCAACAGCCTGTAGATGGACCTGAGGTCCATCTACTTGTGCCGGGCACCCACTACGGGGCAACAATGACTGGCGCTTCTCTCACGCTAGCAACCAGCTGGTGAAGTCAGTCACACACTTGCTTGCTTCAGTAGTACCGATTGAACACGATGGTTCAAGCCTGCGGCGGTGCCTCCGTGTGTTTGGGCCAAACAAAGTGAGCCTGGGCACAAATAAAGTTGTAATCGCAGGCACACATGCATTGCCTTCAGCATTGGCACAAGCTGCAGCTGGCTGCACCCTACCAAGAGCTTCACTCGGTGAAGCTTCATGAGTCATGAAAGACACAAACAAAGAAAGATTGGATACACCCCCTTGTATCCCAACGCCCAGAGGGAGCGCGGAGCTGCCACATGTACATCTGCTGTTTGGCAGCGGCACTGAGGACACCCTCAGCTTGAAAGGGCCGCCCAGCAGTACATACGTAACCAAACTTCCCTGTTACACAAAGTGGATGACTCTTGGATTGAGGAGATAATCACCCCAATCTCAGGCCAACTTAGCCTTGAAGGCTTGTACTGCAACATACACCGTGTACACCTGAAGTTCAGGTGGCCCCAGCCAGTCCCATTGAATGTAGAGTTGGCAACTGAGACAATGGGTCTAATTTCATCACAGAACGCCAACAAAGACGTTCCAAGGTGTGCCCCCCGCACTTCAGGACAGTTCAGCTGTCAACACTTCCACCACACTCCAACTGCCCACTGGGCAAGTGACTTCAGCCTGTCAGCAAAAATGGATGAGTAAGCCGTGTGACCAATGCTGCTGAAACTCCAGTCTGAGGTGCTGGTCTCAAACCCCTGAAACCCTACAGACGTTTGGGGGCAGTAACTATTGGAGTAACAAGGCAATTTTCAGAGTAACTCAAGGCGCTGCTTGCATGGACTTATTCCGCCCCTCAAGGGCGCGTTGCGACTTACTCCGAATCCACGTGGACTTACTCCCGAGTTACTCCAAAAAGTCCATTGATAACTACAAAATGTGCGGACTTATTCATATTAAACGCAAAGAGTAAGCCATGTAGCTCCAAATGATAACTGGCGGCAATCTGGGCAGCCTGCAGCAGCATGCCAGTACTGCTCAAGGTGTCTGTGAGCATGCTAGCAGGCACCACATCTCCAAGCACGGCACCCAGACCACACGGGCAGGTGTACACATACACAGCATGCAGTTGTGCATACACAACATGCAGTTGTGCATGTGTGCGCAGGCATGCCATGTGCATACACGCTGCGGCAGAACCAGGACTTGGCTGCACACCAGCCTGCACTAACGGCCATAAAACACTGCAACAACAGCTGCAGCTTCGGGCCATAGGATACTGGAACAACAGCCGCGGCTGGTTCCGCTTGGTTCCACTCTGGGTCCCCTTGCAGCACGAGCCCTCCACCCAACAAGTTGCTCAACAAACCAAACAGACTTGGCTGCCTTCTTCTTCTTCTTCTTCTCCTCAATGCACGTGTTGCCCACTCCCCGCCTGCCGTTGCCCACCTGCAATGCACAGGCATGAGAAACTTCAGTGTGCTGCCGAACTGTGTGCATATAGTATACACGACGGTGGCAGCACGCCACACTACTCAACGATAAGCAATGACAATGTTGCAGGTACAGCATCTGACTGGTGCATTCGGCCGCTATAGGTGTGCAAATCTGCAGTTGCTGCGGCCCTGTCTGTGACAGTAGCATGCAGTCGCAAATGTAGATCTGCACATGTACCTGGGCAACCCAAAGAACCTGGCAGTAGATAGTACACCTACCGGGGCCTGCAGCCATCAGTACTGCTGCAACAGAGGGGTCAAATGCCATGAGGCGCATTCTGGGTTTGGGAAATTTAATGGCGGCCTCGGATGTGCTGCTCAGCTTCAGCTTCTGCTGGTGGCCGGCAAACTCTACTGTCTTGGCCCGTTGCCCGCCTGCAAGCGACACAATGCAGCATAAGCCGCTTGCTGAGCTGGTGAGCTGCAGACACTGCCGGTAAGGCTGCACAACCACAAGAAGCTGCCTAGCAGCCTGAGGAAGCTGCCACATCCCACACATGTGTTCAACAAATGCTGCTGGCATGTGGGGTGGTTGTTCACACCAAGCCCTGCCGTCTGGCGATAGCATCACCATGCTGTGTCCGGGGACGCTGCATCCACCACAGTGTGTGCACTTGTCATGACATGTGTGATTGCTGTTGCTGTTACAGTTACATGATTGAGGCCAGGCCTGATCACACAACTATCCGGCAGCCATGCCTCGCGACCTCACCTGTAGTGTTATCGTTGTCTGTGCCCTGCTGCCGTTTGGCTAGCTCCTCGCTTGTGTTGGCCTTGTTACGCTTAGAACAAGCCTCCAGCACTCGCAGGCAACCAACTTCCCTGTAGGCTTGTCTCCAGCAGGTCCCAAAGCTTTGCAAGCACGGTCGGTGTGTCCCAGTGGCCCTTGAAGGGCTAATCACAATGCTTGACTGCAGGGGACAACAGGGCAGCAGCAGCAGCAGCCAAAGAGGTCAGTTGGGCCGACATACCGAGGATGCAGGCGTTGCCACACCATGGCAAGAGTGTAGAACACATGTTCCGGCTGCAACGTATCACCAACGGTCTGTTTTGATCCTGCAGCATGGGGCAACACAACCCAGCATTGAAGCTGGTGGGTAGGAGCATTTGACCTCACCGTGCTGCTGATCACCCATCTGCAAGCTGCAGAGCTTGTGCTGGTCCTTCATCTATCCAGAAGCCACACAACAGCACCTCCTGCACACACATACACAGGCAGCACAGGGGTGTCTGAACACTAAACAGCAGCAACATAGAAAGTTGTAGCAGGCTGTGTCAGCACAAGCCTGCTGTCCACCTGCTGTTCAACAAGACAAGCCTTGCATGCGTGGGCCATCGTAGCTGCCAGCATTGCTGAAGAACACAAGGCTCTGAGTCATGGCCCACAAGCACAGCTGGAAGGTGGATGCCGTGGTTGGACTCACGCTGCATTTGACCCAGCCCGTCAGTCCTCAGCACGTTGTAAGAGGCCGCAACAGATTTGGGCATCTCCTCCGTTGCCATCACAGGCGCTGCCTCCAGGAACTGCACTGGGTGCACTGGAGGCAGATCTGTCAACACACTGCAGCTGCACTGTGTAGCTGCTGCAGACGCAAAGCATCGTGCTCATACCGCCCAGGACGCTGTACGTAAGTTTGTGATATCGATAGCGGACCAGTGCGAGCTGTGGATGAGACGGAAGGAATCAACTACCGTCGGTTTGTGAGGTGCAGCTGTTGCATTGGAGCACGTATTGATAAGCTTGAGGATCCGGAACGGCAATGAATCGCGACGTATGAGGTGCAGACGCACGTTCAACGTCACCCTGAGCCCAGTCAGTGACAGCCTGTTCAAAACACACGGCAGGTATGAACCCAGAAACTCTGGAGGCAGGCTTCAATGCTTGATTATATGTGTGTGGAAGTGCTGGCTTTTCCCTGGCAGCATGCCATCAAAAGATGAGTGCATTGGGACTCCCCAGCCTGGATCCCTGGATCCCTGGCAGGGATCTGCGGGCCAGCTGGTTGGCAGTGCTACTCCTCCAAGCCTCTTTTCGGATTTCCTGATGCGTCTAACAATCAGTTGCGCTGCAGTGCATGGCCCAATGTAAAGGATGGCCACTCCCGCCTATCCCTTGCAGTCACTGCTGCACTGCGTGCCTTACAGCCTCCACCTGGGCTGCACTGTGCACATCCACGCCACATGGCAACAGAAACAGTTTCAAGTACACAAAAGCTTCTCACGTGTCGTCCACAGGGAGTGAGAAATGTCAAGCCTTGAAGGCAGCAACAGGGAAGAACACATCCAGCTTGCACTGCTTTTCAAAGGGACATGCGCCTCATGTTGGGGAGGTACCAGGTCTTCGGCCGTCGCTCTTGCCTGCCTGTGTTGTCACTGCCACGATCACTGGCGGGTGTGCACAGCAGGCTGACCCAAACCTAAAGATTGAGGTCCAACAGCAGAAGTGATGGTGCGTGCTGCACTGGCCACTGTGACCCTCAGGTGCTGTGCGCACACAGCAATTCACAGCGGCTGCAGTTGTGCTGTACTTGACTGTGCCAAACACCAGCGCTGTGCAGGTTGGGGAACAGGTAACACCAGCATTATGTTGTGCTTGCAAGCCCTGCTGCTAGCCAGCTTTGAGCCTTGACGTGTTGCCGGTCGGCCTACTCAGCCGTACTGCACGTGTGGCACGTGCAAAGTCAAGCATCAGTGCCCTTCTTGGGGTAGGGCCTGCTACTGTGTAACTGAGTATGCCTACAGCTTCCAAGTGCACACAACATCAGCCACACCCACAGCTGTATGACTTATTACTCTATTAACTGCATTGCACAGTGTTTTTGGAGTAACTGGGGAGTAGCTGGGGAGTAAGTGAGCAATTGGAGGAATAAGTGACCGTCGCTCTGGACTTACCCAGGAGTTTCAGTTGAAAACGTTGGTAGGGAAACCTACTGTAGACGCCGCCGGCCTGTCAATTTAAACAGGTCCATCCAATCACTTGTGCCGGGCACCCAACACAGGGCAACAATAACTGGCGCTCCTCTCACACTAGCAACCAGCTGGTGAGGTCAGTCACACAACTTCAGGTGGGCCCAGCCAGTCTTACCCTACCAGAAGTAGAAGCGGAGGTAACTTTCGATGGGGTATGTTTGCGATGCAAACACACACATATTTCCAGATTGTGGCACCCACACTTCAGGACATTTCAGCTGTCCACACCCCCACCACACTCTAGCCCCGGGCTACAACTCCAGCCCTTGTTGAAACAAGTGAGCCACTGAGACAATGCTGAAATCACCAGCCTGTGCAGTTGGGTCCAAACCATAACCCTCAACCCTCGAGCTGAAGCCACCAGCCTGAGGCACTGCTCATGGCACATCATGTCCGACATGATGAGTCATCATCACATCATGCGGGAGTCCCAGAAAACCAGTTCACTGGCGGACGTTCCCATGTTCATGCAACCCCCGGGGTAAGTTACATACCCCATGTTCCTCCCTCTGCCCCGGGGTGGTGGGCCACCACCACCAACACACGCGTGTATTCAATCAAACATGCACCGGCTTCAAAAGCCACTAGGGAGCCCGTACAGTGTACGTGAACCCCCTTGACCCCCCTTGACCGCCACCAATTTACACACGTTGATTGTACCCCATCCCCCACCCTCAAACCCCAACTGACACACTCACTCGCATCAAACATTACTGAAGCCTTCAGCAACGGCACAAGCCGCAGGCCGCCCACGGTGGAGGTACACATCACCGCCAACCTCATGCACCGCCATGCCGTTTAGGGCCTGCTAAATCAATGCCATTGGGCCACATATGTTCACTAAGAAGATCCCCAGGTGCATAGACACTTGCGTGCTCACTTGTTGCACATGATGGTGCAATGGGTCAACCCACAAGTGGTGCTGTCGTGCCAAACACAGTGAATGTGTGCACATAAGTTCAGTAAAGCATGCATTGCCGTGAGCAACCGTACAAGCTTCAGGCCACGGTGGAGGTACACATCACCGGCAACCTCAAGCACCGCCACATGCCATGCCATGCCAATGCGTGTCAAATGAATGCCATTGAGCCACATACATTCACTGAGTGGCTCCCCAGATGTGATCCTGGGACGATCGGCTATGGGGTGAACGGCATATGTTGGCTCTGGAATTCTGGGAGATGGGTACAAGGAGTGAACTGTACTGAGGGGCTACCACCTTCATTGTCCACGAACAGCTGCACCTCCACCACAGCAAGCTCAGAGCTGCCGCGGTTATAACCGCTGGGTGCACCGATCAGGACACCCTCATCTTGACAAGGCCGTCCAGCAGTGCATCACACTATGTAAGATACCCTGGACCCCCCTGATCTTGGATAGACTGAAACAGAGAGTTTAGGGACCTCCTGTTGCATTCAGGGGGATGATTTCCGAAATTGGGTCAAATTCAAGGATCCAAGAACAGCTGTAGCTGGCCGCACTCCACCACAGGAAGGTCGGAGCTGCCGCAGTTGAAGCTGGATGGCAGGGGGGATGTGACTGGTCCGCACGATACATCTCCATCCGAACTAACAAAACCACCGACGTACTGCAGTGTGCCGGTGACGGCGGTGCCGCTTTCGTTATCTTCGACGTCGGTGCTGCCAAAGAAGGGGGCCGTGATGATGATTGCCTTGCCGCATACACGATTGGGAAGCAAAATGGCGCCGGTCTCGTAATAGGTGCCGTCATACTGCACGTCGCCATCCTCGGTGAAGGGAGCCCAACAACCAGAATCGTCGAAACCGCTGCAGCAGGGAAACGGCGCGGCAGTGAACGACCAGCGGTTTACATCACTTTATCAAGGGTTGATGCTAACGGCAGACAACTACTGTGCTGCGAGTTTCCTAGACCGGCGTCTTTGCACGGCGTCGATGTCGCACCGACCGACAGTTTGGCGACTGAACCTGAACGCTTCATGTGACCGGCTTGGGACGCTTTCGCAGATGCAAAATGCTCACCAAAATCCGTACACCCCGCCCAGGTTTTCTGGTGTGGGCTCCTTGGCAGGTATTTATGTGAAAGTACACCCGGCTGGAACCCTCACAGGGTGCTGCAGCCCTGGCGGCTGAACCTCTGCCGTGCCGATCGGCCCATGCTGTAGAGCTGCTGCTGCTGCTGCTGGTGGTGCTGATGCTGCTGGTGGTGCTGTTGCCGCTGCTGCTGAATCAATCTGGGCCATTGTACCCGGAGTGCTATCAAGTTGTGGCCCAATATTGACGGCAGTTGCAGTAGCCTGCTGTCTGCGCCGGGTGGACCCATCACAACAAGTGATTAACCTGCAGCACATTTACACAATGATTCAATCAATCATCGTGGCGTGAGGGGCACCCGTTGGGTTGCCAGGTGGTTGGACAACAAGTGCATAGAGGCCACCTGTAGAGCCCCTCCCTACCAGCCCCCCCCCCCCCCACACACACACCGTGTGGCACACCCACACCCCCACCACCACCACCACGACACACTTGTTTGGCATGACATCATGTCATGATGCCATGATGCATGATGCCATAGCAGCTTACATTATCTACCTGTCACTGCCGGCCCTCTGCACGCTCAACCCCTCCAACCACCTTCGTTTGAGTACCTTGCAAAAGTAAATGTGATCCTGGTGATCGCATCGCGCTCGGACGACTTGGGAGCAGCAACATCGTTAAGGTGTGAGCTGGCGCCGCCTGCCTCACGCTCTGGATCAATAGCCAGTGCACAGGTGCCACCTGTAGAGCAACAGAGTACGGCAGTCGTCGTGGTGAGAGCGGTCACATGAGCACGGCCCGTGATGAAGCACTAATTACTGGATAAAGTGAACCCACATCCAGCTCGATCAAGCCCTGCTCTACTTACTGTTGCACTGCGCTGATGCAGCAGATGCAGCACCATCCAGGAAGCACAGCAGGCCTGTGCAACAGGTGTTGGGCCGTGACACTGAGCCGGTACACCTCTTCTGTGCAGCGGAGCATGTCGGCCCTACACAAACCACAGGGCACAGCACAGCACTGCTGACTGACATGGCACTGAAGATTGATGCCATGTTCTTGGCCGGGCCACTGGGCCATTACACCTTAGCAACAACTTGATCCCCGCTGCCCTGCCCTTGCTAGGCACTGTGGCAGGGTGTCACTGCTAGTGTGATTGTTATCCAAAGTGTCGCCTAGCCTAGTTCAATCACACAGGTTTTGAGTGGCCAACCACCTGGAGGAGTAGGCCGGCCAGATGGGTCTATCATCAGGAGCTCCCACAACCTCATGCCACCTTCGGAGGGCTGGTCAGGGCACCTGAAGGGGGGGGGTACATACATAGTAGTAGTAGTAGTAGTAGTAGTAGTTTCAGGGTATATGGGTGGGTTAGGGTTAGACATGCGTACATGTCATGCATGTAGCTTCAAAGGCGAGAGAGCCTACTGGCCAGGATGCCAGCCATTTCACATACGTCATGTCACTCTGCTGCTATGCTCATTTACTCAGTTATAACTGTACTGTCATTCACTAAGCCTTCATGTCCCAGAGATGAACATAAGAGACTAACCCATGCTGAGGTCCCAACTTTGAAAGGGGGTGCCTGTACCTGTTGAGCCTGTACTACAGAGACTAGTAGTCTCTGTAGGTGCACTTTGCGTGGCCGTGGGAGCTCGCTGCAGCTGCTGTTGGGAGCAGCGACCTGCTGTGGGAGGGCTGCAGCAGCAGCAGCAGCAGCAGCAGCAGCAGCAGCAGCAGCAGCAGCAGCAGCAGCAGCAGCAGCAGCAGCAGCAGCAGCAGCAGCAGCAGCAGCAGCAGCAGCAGCAGCAGCAGCAGCAGCAGCAGCGGCAGGGCATTGTGTGCAGTAGTGAGCAAACTAGTGTGTGAGGGCTTGGCAGTAGAAGCACCAGCAGCACCAGCAGCATCAAAGCACAGACGTATAGGAATAGCAGGCACTGCTACTGGTTACGAATAGCAACAACATGTTGTACAATGCAGGGGCACTACGGTAATACATGTCAACAAGGTGTTGATGTCTGCTGGTGGCCAGAGCTGGCTTCTAGAAAGCTGGTATTGGCTTCCTAAATAGTAGAAAGTCCTCTGAACACACGCTGCTCCACACATTCTTCAACACAGACATTACCATGAACATGTACAGTTACATCACCATGTACATAAACAGTTGTGTACAGTTGCGGCGACGCCTGCATAACGCAGGCTGTCTAAGAGAAGCATTCATTATCATAATTTTCATATTCTTTCGGTATCGAAGTGCTCGGCAGTGATAACCCCCATCAACTCCGCGTCCGTCTCACCCGAAGTTGCGGATGACCACAGACTGTCATCAAAGCAGCGATTAGTCTAATACCTCCCAACTATCGCTTGAATCACCTTTGAACATACCTTGGTTGCTTCTTCCGCCTGCTCCGGGCGTTCGAGCAACGATGAAGCACCCGTTATCACCGTGAATGCCACAACGATCATGAGGTGCTTTTTGTTCATCTTTGCCATCACAAAAGAAGTATGCTGCCTTGTTCGCTAAGATGGCCCGGAAACCGTGATTGCTTGCTACCAAACGGAAGATGCTCAGTTGCTGCTTTAGTTGATAAGCAATGTTGTTTTTATCAGCTTTGATTGCAAACATGAGATGGAGGGGAAGGTTGAGCAAGCATCTCTGCTGCCATGATTTCACACCCATGTTGTCATCACGCATGCGCAACCGGGCCGGCAACTCAAGCTTTGGCGATGAGCTTGAATGAACGCGTGCTTCATCTTAAGGTATTTGTGCTTGTGAAACCTACAATGCACAAGTACGATATACGCATCGTTGTTGGGGTGGTAGGAGCGAAAAGCAGCACCAGGGCAGCTGCGACGAGCACAAACGGCTCGATCTCTGCAGGCCAGCATCATGTAGATCGCCCCAGCTCTTGATAAAAGCCTTTATTAATAATGCTGTCGCTGTGCTATGCCGTTTTGGGTGCTGGCTGTACAGTTTGGATGTGAATGCAGCAGTACCAACTGGAGGAATGCGTTGTGCACCTTGAGAAATGGATTGTGGCGTATTTATGCTGCATCAGTCGTGCGTTTCGATAAAATTGAGACCCAGTAGCAGCGTGTGAATGACAGCACAGGAAACAAACAGGTTGAACATGGGAGGGTGGAGGGCATGATCCTAGCTGCCGCAGGTGCTGCAACGCCCTGCCTGTTCCAGGGAAACATGGTGTCACTGACTCAGTGTGGCACAGTGGCTGTCAAGACATTGTGTCACTTCTACAGCTGCCGTCAAGTTCCGAGCGGCTAACCCACACGCAATGAGGTGTCATGGGCTGGCTGAGAGGGTAGGTCACCACTGCAGCACAAGCAAACCAGCACAGAGCCGTTACAGTACAGCAACCCCTGGCACCCCACACCATCCATCTTAAAGAAGCAGGCCCAAGGGCCTACCAACCAGACCAGAAAGCAACCCCGCCATTGACAGTGGCAGTGTCAGAAACAGTTGCACCACCAATGATCACACTAACAGTGATGTATGTGACATCCTCACCTGTCCTCACAGAAACATACACACAGCGACTGCACCATGCATTGAACAGCCTTAACCTCCAGCCCTAAAGCAAGCCACCAACACGTTGCAGGTGGTTGGCCTCCAACACGCTTAGGTTCTTGTGCTTTGAGGGCGTTCCAAACCACAAGATGCACAAAGCATGAGTGGCCTTGTCACAGCATGCGACGTACATGCCCACATACACGGCGGGGCGAAAGCATGCAACAGCCGCACAACTGGGATGCACATGCAGAAGGGAGAGCAGCCTCCCCTTGCCTACTTGACTGCTAGAAGAGCGCGACTTCCGCCATAGAAAAGGCTTGGACACTCCCATTTGCTGACAAAGTGCGTTGAGCACTGCCCACGGCATGGTACGACCTTCACATGTAAGTCTACATGCCCAACAAGCAGCAAGCTGCCCAATCCGACACCTCAAAACCACAACTAGCATATTCCGCCCTACATGTGGATGGCTTTCAAAGCAGGCACGGCGGCAACTAAGGGGCACGCGAGTGTCCTATCAGCCACACTTTCACTGTTGACACATGTTTTCTTGCAGATAGAGAGTGACAAGACCACACAAGAGGCGTCCCAATCCCACATCATGCATCCCATGACCCGTGCTGTCATGTCAAAAGCCACCAGGTATGTTGTCGGGTCCCTGACATGCAACTGCACGCACCAAGCAAGCACCGTACCCCCCCCCCCCCCCCACACACACCACAAGCAAGAAACTTCAACCCCATCCATACACCAACCTTTCGACGCACCAATCAAGCACGCCTGACAACAAACCTACAGACCACACACTCCCTCCCAACCGCACACCTGAGGAAACATAGTACCAGAAACAAAGGTAGTGCACAGCACCCAGGCGTGCTGTCAGCATGCAGCTGTTGCTTGCCCCCCAAGTACGATGTACTACAGCAAAGGCCAACACACCATGGAACGCTCAGCCAGTTGCCAAAGGCACAGGTAGCATGTGTGCATGCTGCATACAGGGTGTCCTGCTGCTTCCCATCATCCGCTGTACTTACTGGCGCAACTGCCCCACCTCAGCACTTGCCGTAGACACATCTGCTGCTATGAGAACCACACAACTGCAGATGCTGTAGCTGCTGTTGCAGTGAGCATCGAGCACTGCTGCTGCTGCAACAGTTGCACCAAATCCGGCATTGTCTCTTCACCAAAGGCAGCTGTTGCAGTAGCCTCCCTCAACCCTCAAACAGACCCCGACCCAACTGCAACCCAATACGTGGACAACACAAAACACCCACACTCTGACACACACACACACACACACACACACACACACACACACACACACACACACACACACACACACACACACACACACACACACACACACACACACACACACACACACACACACACACACACACACACACATCCATACAAGCAAAGGCAAAAGCATGCCGGCAAGCAGCACATGCAACCTGCTGCCAACACGCATACACACAAACTTTCACACACCGCAACACAGCCCAGCCGCTGGCAGGGGAAACACGCCCCCCCCCTTCTGCCACAAGCAGCACAGGCAAAGGGGTTTAGGGTTTAGGGCCCTGCCAAACCCTGATCTGCTGCTGCCTTGTGAAAGGTGCGCAGCCCCCAACCCTGCACCTGCTTGCTGCTGCTGCCGTTGCCGTGGCAAGTGTGCAGGCCCCACAGCTGCAGCTGCTGCTGGATGTGCATGCCCCTCGAAAGCATGCTACTGCTGCTTTTGTGAGGTGGGAAACCCCAACCCTGCAGTAGCTGCTGCTGCAACTGCTTGGTAATCCCTGCCTGATAGCCCCTAACAACCTGCTGCTGCTGCTGCTGCCTTGGCACAGCCCCTAAGACTGCAAGCTGCTGCTGTTCTTGCTTGATAGCCTCTAGACACCTGCAGCAGCAGCTGCTGCTGCTCAGCCCTCTGCAAGCATACTTTGCTGCTGCCACTGCTGCTGCTGCCCTCGTCTTTTGCAGCAAGTCTGTCCCCACTTCTCCCATGTGACCACAAGTACCCCTGCATCCCACCACCCGCTGTCGCCGCCACTGCTGCTGCTGCTGCTGTCTGCCACTCATTGCTGCTGCTGCTGCCACCTACAACAATCGCTGCTGCTGCTGCCACCCGCAACAAGTGCTGCTGCTGTCTGCCACAACTGCTGTTGCAATGGCATTTCAGCACGCGCAAGCAGCTGCGCACGGCAGCTGGTGTCCCTCCTCAAAACCTTCCCAAAAGTGCCCACACGCACAATCAGCAGGAGCAGCCCCCAAGGGCCTGTGCTGCTGCTGCCGCTGGTTGTGCTGCTGCTGCTGTTGCGTGTTGTGCCACACCCCTGTTGAAGTGGCATGTCACACTGACAAACTGTCTGTCATTTGTGATTAGCTGGGACAGCTGCAGCAAACAGGAACTCGAACAGCATGCAGCTGCTGATGCCACAGCCACCGTCCTGGTGCTGCAGCTGCTGCCTAACCCCAAACCCTTACATATCAAAACATCAAGACTGCCAGCAGAGCTGCTGCTGCTGCTGCTACAGCTCCTGCTGTGTACAGGCCTGGCCCTCACATCCACCTGCCATTGGCCTTGGCTGCTAGCAGCAGTGGCAGCAGCACCACACAACTTTTCTGCGGCTGCCCCACATGCCACCCCCGCAGCGGCTGTGGCTGCCGCTGCGCCACAAGAATGGCACGAGCACCCCTCCCTGTTGAAAGCAGGCCCTTTCTGCACATTGATCCTCCCTGCCCCTGCAGCCCCTGGTGCGGCAGCTACTGTTGCTGCTGCCGCTCTCAAGGTGCTGTAGGGAGAGCAAAGGGCATCCCTCCCCGGCAAGGGCACTGCTGCCTGCACCCTCCCTTTCCCTTATGCCTTCTGCTGCTGCAGCTAGTTGTACTGCCGCTGCTGCTGCTGTCAAGATGCTGCTAGGAGGGGAAGGCATGGGCCTTGCCTCAGCAAAGGCACTGCTGCCTGCACCCTCCCTGCCCCTGCCATGTGCAGCCCCTTTTCACTGATGACAACCCTGCAGGATCCTGCTGCTGCTGTTGTTGCTGCTGCAACATCAAATACAAGGCCTTGCGGGGTTCTGCAGCCCATTACTGCTGCATGCAGTCCTCCTTCTCTCCTTGCTGCTCCAGATGCTGCCGCATGATTGAAGAGGCAAGGGCACCTCTCAAGCAAAGGCACCGCTGCAAACCCTTACGGCTGCCATGTTCAGCTGCAGCTCTCTACTGCTGCCTGCAGCCTCCCTTCCCTCCCTGCTGCTCCTTCTTCCCCTCCCCTCCCGAAGCAGCAGCAGCACCACTGCTGCTGCTGCTGCCGCCAGTAGCTCCCAGCGTCACCCGGCACCCCTTCACCACCTTGCCAGCCCCACTGCTGCCAGCAGCAGCAGCAGCAGCAGCGGCGGCTGCGCCGCCGGCCCGGCGGCCGCTGAAGCTGCGGCGGCCGCCGCCGCTGCTGGTGCTGCTGCGCCGGCGGCCGCCGCTTCCGCCTTCTTCTGCGAGCACCGCATTGACCACGCGTTCGAATGCTGTCGCGACCGCCTCGGTGACGGCGGGGTTTATCTCCTCCCGGTAAACCCTGGGGAAGATGACCAGCGGGCGGCGGCTGTGCGGCGGCTGCGCGGGCGAGCCGCCGACGGCTGTGATGGCGGCTGCGACGACGGCACGCACCTCGGGGAGGACGCCGTCTGCTGCTGCTGCGCGAGCAGCTGCGGCACGGGACAGGCCGCTGCTGCTGCCACTGCTGCTGAGCCGGCGGGTGAGTGCTGTTGCTGCTGCTGCTGCTGGTGGCAGTACCTTGGTGATAGCGTTTGCGACCAACTGCTGCACCTGCGGCTCGATGCCTGCCCTAGGAATGTAATGTGCGTTGCCTGCTGCTCCTGCTGCGGGCGCTGCTGCACGTGGTCCCTTCTGCTGCTGCACTTGGGTGTTGAGGGGGAGGGGCTCACGCTTACGTCCCTTTGCTGGTTCCTTCTTCTGCTGCTGCTTTGCCGCATCAGCAGCAGCGGCAGCAGCGGAACCTGCCGCAGCAGCTGCGGCGGCTGGCTGCTGCTTCTGCTTGTCATGCTTGCCAGCTGCTGCTGCTGCCGCCACCGGCTGCTGCTTGGCCCCCTTACCCTTCTCTGGAGCAGCCTTGTCTAGCTGCTTCTGCTGCTGCTGTGCAGGCTGCTGCTGCTTCTGGCCTTTCTGCTGCTGCTTCCTATCGTCCGCAGCACCCTTGCCAGCAGCTGCACCAGCAGCAACAGCAGTACCGGCATGGCCCGGCTGCTGCTGCTGTTGCTGCTTGCGCCCAGTTGCAGGGCCGGCAGCAGCAGGCTCCGCTCGCTTAGTGGCAGCAGTGGCCGCCGCCGCTGCAGCAGCAGCAGCGGCAGCGGCAGCAGCTGCCCTGCTAGTGCTCCCATCTCCTGCCCTGTCCTTCTGAACCCCCGCCAGAGCACCCTTGAATGCGGCCAACCCACCCCACCCAGTGCAGGCCGGCTGGGTGTTGTCTCCTTCTCTTTCTTCCCTGAAGGCCTGTCCCCCCTGCCCCCGGCCCCACCCGGCCCACCTGCCCCACGGCCACCAGCTGTCCCTGAACCTGGCCCACCCCTGCCGCCCTGCAATTGGGACTGGCGGTTACCTGGCCCAGCAGCTGGTCCACCGGTACGTGGGCCGTGCTGCTGGTGTGAGGGGCAAACTCGAAGCCAAAGCTGTCTGGGTTGTTGCGCCCGTCGTCCCGGGCACCACCTTGCTCAGGCTGCCAGCCACTGCCGCCACGCTGCTGCTGCTGCTGCTGCTGTGGCGGCGGCTGTGCTGGGCCGCCGGCCAGGTCGTGCTGCTGCCAAGTGGGGCCTGGGCCGGCCGGCCCCGCTCACGGCCCTGGACCACCCCCTGCAGCTGCTGCTGTGTTTGCTGCTGTTGCTGCTGTGGCCGCCGCTGCTCTGTGGCAACACTGCGGGCAGCAGCAGCGGCGGCTGCGGCAACACCGGCAGCAGCGACACCTGCGGGACCGCGGGTGCCACCCTGCGAGGGTGACAGTGGGCCTGTTGCTGGCCCCCTGTTGTTGCTGTTGCTGGTCCCCGCCCCTGGTCCCATCTTGCGGGCGAAGCCAGGAGGAGCTGCAGCAGCGGGTGGGGACACCGGGGTTGGGCCGGTCGCCCAGCTGCCCCCTCCTGCTGCATTGGCACTCCCGCTCCCTTGCTGGAATCCACCTGGCCCACCCCTACCACCCGGCCCCTGCTGCTGCTGGCCTGGCGCACCAAACCCACCCGGCCCACCCCTGGGACCCTGCCCACCTTGCCCGCCAAAGCCCTGCTGCTGCTGGCCCATGAAGGACCCCATACCTGGCCCGCCACCCTGCTGCTGTTGTGGTCCACCTGGCCCAGGCCTTGAGCCCTTGAACCCTGGAGGGGCACCATCTGATGACTCAGACCGGCCCCGCTCCCTGTCAAGTCCCTGAACAATTGGCAGTTGCTGTGGCCGAGGGGGTCCCCCAACCGGCCCGGCCCCGTACCCCCCTGAACCCCCAAACCCTCCTTGCTGCTGGGACCCCTGGTAACCCCCACCTGGCCCAATGGGGGTGACCCCCTTACCTGGCCCGCCAAACCCTTTGGGACCGTCGTCATCTTCATGTCCCATGACGCCCCGGCCCCTGGGTGACACCACCCCGGTGCCCCCACGTGCCTGCTGCTGCATCTGCTGCTGCTGCCACGTCTGCTGCTGGTGCTGCTGCGGCTGCTGGGGAGCCACCGCAGCCGCCGGCGGCTGCCGCTGCTGCTGCTGCTGGGCGGCAGGGGGCATCTGCAGGTTCATTCCTGCTGCTCGTGCTGCTGCCACCATTTGTGGCTGTGCCTCGGGTGGCATGGTGGTCAGCATTGTTTGCATGGTGGCCAGCATCTGTTGCAAGTGGGCCTCTTGTTGCTTCACCTGTATATGATAGCGTGAACACATGCATGTGTGTAAGTGGGTGCGTTAGCAGGCAGGTAGGCAGGTGGAAGGGGCAAGAGGGCGAGTGGGCAGCACTAGCAGGCGGGTGGGACGACAAAGGGCATAGCTGAGGGCGGTGTTGGGATTTCATGCATGTATGTCCCTTGAGTGGCATGGTGGTCAGCATTGCTGCATTGTGGCTAGCATCTGTTGCAAGTGGGCCTCCTGTTGCTTCACCTGCGTGAGCAAAGGTCTAAATGTACATGTATGCATGCATGAACTAGCACGTCACCGAGCAAGCAGGCAGGCGGGAAGGGGGGGGGGTACACAGCAGGTGGAAGCGCGCACGGGTATGGGAGTGGGTGTGGTGTACGCGGGTGGGCAAGAGGGCAAGCAAGCAGGAGACTGAGCTACACAGACAGCCAGTGAGCACGCACGCACGCACGCCAGCCAGTACGTAAAAATGAGCCTGGTACATCCCCTTCCCAACAAGGACAAGGCAGCAAGCACGCAAGCAGAGGGCCATCATGATGCAATCATCGCCAGCAAGTAGTATGCCAGCACAAGTGCAGCCCACCCCCCTGACCCCACAGGAGTCACCCATTCCTCTAAATCAGCTGCTGCGTTGCAACACGCGTGCTTATGCGTGTGAGGAACTTCTTGCAAGCATCCACATGGCACAACATACCCATAACGTGTACTGCAGAGTATGCTGCAGAGAAAAGTGCACATGATCGGTGACATAAACCAACAGTAACACGCGAAACACTTGTGCAGACACCACGTGACATTTTTGAAACAGCTATACCAGGGACGCCATGCACGAGTACTGTCACACAGAAGCAAATCACGCAAAACAACAGGGTAGCAAGACCGGAAGGTGATGTATTTGACCCACACGTAACCACAATACTTCACCCCGATATGGACAGGCCAGACAAAGAATAAGAGAAATAAGAGAATAAGTAAATGAAAGAAAACCACTGTGTGCCCACCTGCTGCTCCTTGGCCAGCAGTTGTTGCTCCTTGGCCATCAGCTGCTGCTGCTGAACCATCTGCTGGAACTGCGGGTAAAACGACAGAGGCACCCCGGGGGGGGGGGGGGGGGCATTATGAACTGGAGGCGCAGCTTGTGTGCTCCTGAGTGTGCAGAAAGATAGGGCAAGGGGGAGGGGTGTCTGACATGCACAGCTAATGCTGCTGGTTGCTCCTTGGCCATCAGCTGCTGCTGAAAACACGCGGGCGCGGGGCGGGGGGGGGGGGGGGGAAGACCACATGCAGGGCACTCGTGTCATGTAGGTGATTGCAGCAGCAGGGTCTGTTGCCCCCCCCCCTCTCTCTGCTGGCATGCATGACACACATTAACCCTATGTATCAATACACACAACAATTACCCACCCAACCCCCCTCCCCCCCCCCCCCACCACCACCACACACACACAATTGAACCCTCCCCCCCCCCCCATGTCAAGTCCCCCCTTCCAAAAAAACTACCATCGCCGACAAGTACGCATACACGAACACCCCCTGCCTTAGGGCTCCTTACCTGAGCCATGTAGGCCATCGCAGCAGCAGGGTCTGTCGGCCAGCCCACCGCCCCTGCCCCCAGCCCTCAGATCCCTCCTACTCCCCAGCTTGCATGCATGGCACACATACGCTCGGTGTCAGCAGACAACATTCCCCCCCACCCCCCACCCCCCACCCCCCACAGTGACCCCCACCCACCACCATACATGCAACCCCTCCCTTCAGGGCTCCTTACCTGTGCCATGTAGGCCATTGCAGCAGCAGGGTCTGTCCGCCGGTCACCCGGCACACATATCCCCCCCCCCCTCCCGCTGCATGTGACACAAACATATACGCTATTTTGCAACACACAACACGACCTCCCCCCCCCCTCTCCCCTCCCCCCCCCCTCCCCTTCACAAACACACAAGTTGACCCCCCCCCCCCAAAAAAAGGGACCCCCACACACCTGTGCCATGTAGGCCATTGCAGCAACAGGGTCTGTCAACCAGCCCACCGCCCCAACACACTGCACTGCCTGTGTCTACACACACCACTTGCACAACTGACAAACACATTCACCATGTTTTGACACCCCCCCCCCCAAAAAAACAGGACCCCCCCCCCCACCTGTGCCATGTAGGCCATTGCAGCAGCAGGGTCTGTCGGCCAGCACCCCCCCCCCCCACCCTGTCCCCACTTGCATGAATGACACACAGCCCTGTTGCAGGTCTGTCCTGTCTGTTGCACAACAAAGAACAAGACCTCCCCCTCCCCTTCCGCCCCCCCCCCCCTCCCCCGGCTGCAAAAAACAAGCAAACACAAAACAGAACCCCCACCCACCTGTGCCATGTAGGCCATCGCAGCAGCAGGGTCTGTCGGCCAGCCCACAGTTCCTGTACTGTTAGTGCTGCTGGGCCCCTGGGGCTGCTGCTGCTGCTGCTGCTGGGGCGCAACCTGCTGCTGCTGCTGGGGAGCAATGTGCTGCTGCTGCTGCTGCGCTTGTTGCTGCTGCTGGGGCGGCGCCACCGGCTGCTGTGGAACTGCAACCGGCTGCTGCTGCTGCTGCGGCTGCTGCGGCTGCTGATACGGAGCCTGGTACTGCTGCTGGTGCGGCGGCTGCTGCTGCTGCTGCATCGGCTGCTGGTACTGCACCTGCTGCTGCTGGTACGGCTGCTGCACTACAGCAGCAGCAGGAGCTGGGCCAGGTGCTGCTACAGCAGCAGCACCGTAACCCGGCCCAGGAGCAACAGCGTAACCCGGCCCGGTGATGGTTGGTGCCCCACCATACCGAGTCATCACTGCTGCATTGCTGCCAGCAGCAGCAGGAGCAGCAGCAGCAGCGGCGGCTGGCTGCTGCTGCTGCCGGAGAGCAGGCGGTGTGTAGGAGGCCGGTCCGCCCCTGGCAGCAATGGGAGCAGCCGCCGCCCCGGTGGCAGCAATGCCACTGCTGCCAGCAGCAGTGGCGGCTACCGGCGGCTGTGCCGGGTGCCTGTGCTGCTCAGCAGCAGCAACAGTAGCTCCTGGGATGGCTTGCTGCTGCTGCCAGGTGAACTGCTCTCTGTTGACGACAGCAGCAGCAGCAGCAGCGGCCGCAGCTGCAGCAGCAGGAGGCGCACCGCCAGGAGCAGCAACAGGCATCAACCGCTGCTGCTGCTGCTGCTGCTGCTGACCGGCAGCAGTGGGAGTGCCTGTGGGAGCAGCAGCAGAAGCAGCAGTACCGCCGTACTGCATTGGTGCGTACTGCTGAGCGTACTGGGCTTGTGCTGCTGCTGAAGCACCGTACTGCTGCTGCTGCTGAGGGACAGCAGCAGCAGCAGCAGCACCCGGTGCTGCTGCATACTTGGCAGTGGCAGCAGTGCCTGGGTACTGCTGCTGCTGGGTGTACTGCTGCTGCTGCTGCTGCTGCTGCTGCATGGCATACGGCTGCTGCTGCTGCTGCATCCTATATTGCTGCTGCTGCTGCTGCTGGGCAGGCACTGCACCAGCATGACCACCCATACCAGCATTTGCACCTGCTGCTGCAGCCTGCTGCTGCGCGTAAGCAGCATACTGCTGCTGCTGCTGCTGCTGCGGCGGCGGCTGGCCATACCCTCTTGCAGCAGCGGCAGCACTCTCAGCAGCAGCAGCAGCAGCGGCAGCAGCAGAGCCGCCGCCGGCAGCAGTGGCAGGAGTGCCAGCACCTTGGGGTGCCTGCCGCAGCCAGCCGTCCCTATCATAATCGTCCCGCCTGTAACTGCTACTGCTGCCACCGGTGTAACTACTGCTGCCGGCGCCACCAGTGTAACTCCCACTGCTGCCGCCCAACTGCTGACTGTAACCGGGGATCGCCTGGCGGGGGTTGTAGCCGCCGGCAGCAGTGGCAGCAGTGCTGCCGTCAGCCGCCGCCGGCCTGGCAGCAGTGGCAGCAGTGACGCCGTACTGCACAGGGGGGCTGCCGTACTGCCCAACAGCAGCAGCAGCAGCAGCGCCGTTGCCGTAGCTGCCGGGTGCCGAGTTACGCGGCTGCGCTGCTGCTGCTGTGGCAGCAGCGGCGGCTGGGGTGACGTGGCCGGTGGCAGCAGTGGCAGCAGTGGCAGCAGTGCCGGTGGAAGTGACTGTTGTTGCGCCGGCTGTAGTGACACCGCCGCTGCTGCTGGTGCCGTCTGCAGGGCCGCTGGTGCGGCGAACACCTCCTAGCACCTCCCAGCGCCCGTGGGTGCCTGCAATGTGTAAAAGGGGCAATGTGTGAGAAGGGGCAGGAAGGCAACACAAGTTGAGTCAGCACCACAGCAGAAGGCAAGCAAGACAGCGGAAGGTATTGGAAGCCGTGCATGCGGCCGCTGCAGAAGGGGGGGGGGGTACCACATCCAGCGGCCGTGGGTGGCTGTAGGATAGTTGGTGAGAGGGGGCGGTAGGGCAATAGAATTGCGTAAGCAACACAGTGGCAGACAACATGCGCTGTGCATAAATACACACACACGCAGAGGGGGGGGGGGCTCCTCCCAACACCTCCAAGCGACCGTGGGTACCTGTAAGTGTGGGAAGGGGCAGAAGTGCAATATATCTGGAGTGAGCAACATAGCTCAAGGTACCACGAGCTGTGCACCCCGCGCGTGGGTGCCTGTAATGTGCGAGAAGAGGCCGAAGGCAACACACACCTTGAGTCAGCAACACAGAAGAAGGGCAAGCAAGATAGCTGAAGGTATTGGAACCCGTGCATGCGGCCACTGCAGAAGAGGGAGAGGGGGGGGGGGGGGGGGGGGGTAACACGTCCAGCGAGCGTGGGTGGCTGTAGGTGGGAAGGGGCAGTAGGGAACATGCAATGAGTGAGCAAAAATTGAGTGAGCGTGAGGAAAAGCCAGGGTGGACAAGGAACCGTCCGAGCAAGAGCAGCCGTGGTTGCCTGCTCGTATGGGATGCCTAAGGCAACGCAAGCTGAGCGCAGAGCAACAGCAGCAGCGGGGGCAAGGGGGTGCCGTCTGCGAGGCTGTTGCGCGCTGTTGCGGCGCACTCCCCCTAGCACCTCCCAGCGCCCGTGGGTGCCTGTAGGGGTTGCGGGAAGGGGCAGTTGTGCCGCGAAAGTGCGTGCAGCAACACAGCTGAAGGTACCACAATAAGTGCGCACGCACGGACGCATTTGGGGGGGGGGGCTCCTCCTAACACCTCCCAGCGACCGGGGGTGCCTGTAAAACACCCCCCCCCCTTTTCACCAAAGTAAAGGCACCCACCTGGTGTCCTGTCGGTCTCCCAACGTCTCCTGTCAGTCCAAGCATTGCTGCCAGCACCCCCCGGATGCTGCTGCTGCTGCTGCCCCCCTCGCCTCCTCGCCCCCCCCCCCCCTCCTCCCCGGGTCAAACCCCGGGTCAAACCAAAACCAAACCCCGCCCCTCACCTACCTGCCAAACATCACGCTGGTACCTCCCCCCTTTTTCTACAGTCGATGTCCACACCTGGTGTCCTGTCACCTCCCCGCCTCCTGTCCGTCCAGGAATTGCTGCCAGCAACACCACCAGCTGGTGCAGCTGCCGGGTGCCCCCCCCCCCCTCGCCTCCTCGCGCCGTCCAATCTAAACCAGACAGAAGCGCAGCATATCAAGTCTCCCATGCGCACACCTAACCCACATAAACACATCCCCACACCCTTTCCATGCCAACACAAACACACCTGGCGTCCTGTCAGTCTCCCATCCTCGCCTGTCCGTCCAAGCATTGCTGCCAGCAACACCCCCCGGGTGCGGCTGCTGCTGCTGCTGGGCCCCATAGCCGTGCTGCTGTTGCTGCTGCTGCTGCTGCTGGCCGCTGCTGCCGGCGCTGCCGCCCTCGCCCCCACGCTGCAGCAACTTCACTTGGTCAGCAGCAGAGGCACCTGTGCCACAGTGAACACGGCAGTAACGGCAGAAGCAGAAGCCACACAGCAGTTACAGGCGATGCCAACCTACAAACCAAGGAGAGCGGGGTGTGTCTGTGTGTGTGTGGGGGGGGGGGGAGGGAGCAGGTTGCATGGCTTTGGACAGAATAGCTTCGCCCCCACGCTGCAGCAACTTCACTTGGTCACCAGCGGAAGCTCCTGTGTTACAGAACACATGGCAACCACGCCAGCAACACAGAAACCAAGGGTCGTGCACCATCATACAGGGAAAGCGAAGTGTCTTGTTGCAGGGTGTGTCGGGAGGAAGGGTGGGTTGCCCCGGTGGGTTATCAGCAAAGTTGCTTGAGCAGGCCGCATGAAGTCAGGAAGACAGCCTCGCCGCTATGCTGCAGCAGCTTGGCGTGCTTGCATAACCTGTGTGACACCAAGCACGGCACCACACACACAGAGTTAACGTGGCGCCTTCCTTCCGCCTGTGAAAAGGAGGGGCCAAGAGATCACCCTCAATCAGGAAGGGAAGAGGGTGTCGACCACACTGCTCTGCTGCTGCTGCTGCTGCTGCTGCTGCTGCTGCTGCTGCTGCCAACCTAATGACCCCTTCCCCAATCCTTGTATCCATGTCCCAGCCCTCCTCACACACAACCTGATTGGAACTATCACCCGTAGATTCTAACACACCTGCTGCTGCATCCAAAGCCGAGGGGGCTTGACTTGGATGCTGCCACCACTGGGGTTGGTTTCTTGGGGGGTGGGAGGGGGGGGGGTACTGGGAGCGCCAACCGCTCTGCCCTGCTGCTACCCTCTGCTGCCCAATGTAGCAGCCAAAAGCGCTCACACATCGCACCCAAAGCCCTTTTCAACCCACCTGCGGCTACTTGCCCTGGGGGGGGGGGGGGGAGTGGTGCTGGGCCACCCGCCGCACTATCCTGCTACTACCCTCTGCTATGCAACCGTTCCCTCGATACAATCATGGTGCCCAGTTGTCTTAACAAAGGCTTTCGAAGTACCTGCTGCTACACAAAAGCCTGAGGGGGGCTTGGCCTGGGTGCTGCCTCCTCCGCTGGGGTTTGCCTCCCACGCCAACCGCACTGCACTGCTGCTGCCCTCAGCTATCCCATCACTATCTGTTATCAAACAGATCATGCTGCACCCATTTCCCTTACTAGGCCTCTCAACCCGCCTGCTGCTGCGCCAAGGCTGGAGGGTGCTTGCCCTGAGTGCCCCCTCCGGGGCGAGTGGGGTGTGTGTGTGTGGGGGGGGGGGGTCCAACCGCAAGGCTTGCTGCTGCTGCTGCCATCCCAATGACAACACCCCTCCGTCAGTCTCAGCCTTCCCCACACAACCCTGCTTGCAACTTTCACCCCTGAAACCCAAGCCCACCTGCTGCTGCCCCAAGGCTGGAAGGGGCCTGACCTGGGTGCTGCCTCCTCCACTGGGGTTTTGTTGTGTGGATGGGTGGCTGGCTGGGTGTGGGTGGGTGGGGTGGGTGTGTGTGTGTGTGGGGGGGGGGGGCAACAACACTGCCCTGCTACTATCCTCTGCTGTCCAACCACTCCTTTCATACAATTTTGCTGCATCACCTCTCAGCCCACCTGCTGCTGCGCCAAGGCTGGAGGGGGCTTGCCCCGGGTGCTGCCTCCTCCACTGGGACTGCAGTAACAGCGGCAGCAAAACGCAGAAGCGGCAGCAGAAACAGCAACAGAACGCACCCGTTTCGACATCACAATCCATCAAGTAAAAACAAGAGAGCGAATGGAAGATGCAGCGGATGCTGGCATCAAGTAGCTGCTCACACACGACTGCGCGCTGAGCGACAAGAGGGCTGCTGGGTATCTGTATCAAGCTGTCCCTGCAGGTTCAGAGCTGTGCAGCGCTGTGGAAAACGTTAACTGCCCATCAGACACCAAACACAGGCTATGGAGGGACTGTAGGTGATGATCGCAGTGCCAGCACCCCTGTCAGTTGGTGCCCACACACCCAGCATCCAACGTCACCACCCCCCTTCCCCCAGGATCCTTCACTGCCATGTACAGTACTTCCATGCACGTCCTTGTCGTAACGTAACACATTGAAATTCGGTACGTGCACAACTGCCGAGAGGGTCTGCTGACAACGGAAAGGGGATGAACAACACCAGCAGATCCCCTACACTCACCTCCTGTAGAACGCCAGACAACGTCCGCGACGTGCTGGTGACAGATCCGAGCTCGTCTTCAACTATATCACCCCATTTCTCGTGAGCCATGCTGCTTAACGGCCCCTGCTGCGTAGCTTGGCCTCTGGTATGTTGATCGAGTCAGGGAGGCTTCTCAACGCAAGGATCACAGCCCGCAAGCTCTGGAAGAGCCAAGTTGAGACGAGATGCAGGCGAAGGAACGTTCCACGGCCTTGCTGACGGCTGTTTTGTGCCTTGAGGTTGCAGAACAGAAACTTGACCAGACACCGTCTCAGTCCTCCAAACTCATCTTCTCACGTGATGGACATGGCTACCGGGTGTGGATCGAGCTGTCTTGCAGGGCTCGAGACCGTTGAGTTTAACGGTGGTGCAGACCAGAGTATGGCACTGTGTGCAAGACACTGATATTTCACAGCTATGTTTGTTCAGGCTGTGATAGCAAGGACCTCACGCCAGCCCCCGTTGAAGGACACACTGGTGCCTGGTTGATCTCATGATCAGCAGCCTGGCAGTGTCCTACACTGAGGAGTAATTGTTTCCCATCAGCTTATGTGTTTAGCATGTATGTTGCTTTTACCTGCTGACCCCTCCCTCACCATCAGAACCGTCACTACGGTCGCTGCCAATGAGCCCTAGCAGGCCTACTGCAGATTCCCAGGCCATTTCACACTTCTGCTGCAACATCTGTCCTCACCACTGCATGCGCTATGAGTCAGGGTTCCGAACGTCAGGGGGCAACAAAATCCGTTGTCTTCTGAAGTAACTATCCCTGCTCTCTGTAGCGTCCCCCCCCCCCCCCCCCACACACACACACCCTCCTTGCCCAGACCCTCCTGATGCTGCCAGCCCCCTTCCTCCACCCCCCCCCAAAATTCGGTGCTGCAGAAAGCCTTTCATTCCCCCCTCCCTCTGACGTCCCCAGGCTGAGATGCAGCAATGTGACACTGCACCCTGGTGGTGCCTCGTTCAATCATCAGGTCAGCAGACGAGCATGGCCTCTTGTGCCGTATGTGGCCACACAGCATTGCGGTGCGAAGTCCAAACCAGAAAATCCACATGTGCAGACTAACCCAAGCTGGCTTGTATGAACTAGCATGTGGCGAAAACAGGCACAACACCCAGTTTGGGTCACAAAAACCCCGGGAGCTTCAGTGCGTCTCGCTATTCTGGGATCAACTGCTTCACATCCTATCAAAATGTTGAACAAGGCCATCGACTATCCTTCAGCCCTCAATCCACTATCGGAGAGTTATCCCTCACCGCGTACTGATCGTTCCGGGATGGCTGACCCGTGAGATTGCGCCCTAGCGGCGTCGCAAATTGGCACATACGAAAGACAACAGACGTGTTATCGTTTGCTGCCGTGGCAACGGGCTGGCTGTCCTGATTGGCAGTGCTGCTGCTGTATGATGATGGGAGCACAAGTGTCACCCTCCGTCAGGTGAGCCTAACGTGCGATATCCGATATCCGCTACATCAAGTGTTTGCCATGTGCTGTTCTACCTATGTGTGGCTTTGTGCAATGCCAATGGGCTGGCCTGGATCTTGGTGCTGGGCAACTGCTGTGCTCGATCCTGTACCCATGCCTGCTGTACATACATACATGTGGATGGTCTGATCCTGCATTGTTTGCTTTGGGCGAAGACATCACTCAGTACTGATGTCCGCACCTGCCTTCTGGTCAAGTTGCCCGTGTATGCACTGGCTTCGATGCATAGAGTTTGACATGGTCCCAATCCTCACAGTGCTGCTGCTGTGCGCTTTTCCACCTGCAGGCGCGCCCTGACTGTGCTCATTCTATCAGTGCTTTCAATATGGTCTGTCAGTGCGGCCCTGGTCACTGGCAGCCCACTGAATGGTGCTGATGTGCAACAGGCAGCAGCAGCAACAGGAGCAGCAGCAGCAACATCAGCAACAGGAGCAACACGAGCAGCAGCAACAGCAGCAGCAGCAGCAGCAGCAGCAGCAGCACAGTGCAGGCTGGTCATCGTGGGTAGGAAGGATGGCACGCTGCACCAGGCTAGCATGAACTGCACTGGTGGCACACCACCCACTGTGGCCCTCGATCCAACATACGTGCAGGGTTTCGACGCTCGCTTTACTGGGGTGAAGCTGACTGATGGATGTCCATCAAGGGTGACTGAGGATGCCCCTTGCCTCATCACAATCTGCAGTGGAAGCCTTGTGCTGCGGAACAGCAGGGTATCATGGGTGCGGAACAACACCTTGGCAACTCTGTTGTGTGTTGTGCACAACAGCAAGCTTATTGTGTACAACAGCAGGTTCACCAACAACCAGGTCAGGCCACTGATGGTTGGCGACCAAGCAAGCACGGTGTTGCACGCCAGCAATGTATCCAACAATGTGTTTCATGGTGATGCCGCTGGCGGTGGGCTCTGGGTGGAGGGCAATGCCAATGTCACCATCACAAGTGGCAGCAGGGTTAAGGGGAACTTGGTGGGTGGGGATGGTGGGGGGCTGGCGATTTTTGGCAATGCCCACGTCACCATCACAGGCGGCAGCATGGTGGATGGTAACACAGGTGGTATTGATGGTGGGGGGCTCACTGTGGGCAATAATGCATCTGTGGTGGTTGCTGGTGGCAGCACTGTCAGTAACAACCGAGCTGTTGGGGCTTTGGTGGAGGGATTGATGCTTCGGGCCATGCGAGTATCACCCTCAGTGATGGTTGCAGGGTGCATTCCAACATAGCCAACAGAAGTGGAGGGGGTGTGTGGGTTGGTGAGGGTGCCCAGGTGGCCATAACTGACAGCAGCGTGCACAGTAATGTTGCACGTGATGGTGGTGGTGGTGGTGTGTATGCTCAGGATGCCTCCAAGGTGGCCATCACCAACAGCACACTGTATAGCAACACTGCATTTGGTGTGGGTGGGGGAATATGTGCAATTGAAAGTGCCCAGGTGGCCATTACTGACAGCATGGTGCATGACAATGTTGCACGTGATGGTGATGGTGGTGGTGTGTTTGCTCAGGAGGCCTCCAAGGTGGTCATCACCAACAGCAGCGTTGGCAACAACACATCAGCACTTGGTGGTGGAGGTTTGGCTGCATGGGGCACTGCAAGTGTCACCATCATTGGTGACAGCAGCATTCACGGCAACATGGCCTTGAATGGGAGTGGAGGGGGTGTGGCTGTTGGTGAGCGTGCCCAGGTGGCCATCACTGACAGCAGCGTGCATGACAATGTTGCACGTGATGGTGGTGGTGGTGGTGGTGTGCATGCTCAGGAGGCCTCCAAGGTGGTCATCACCAACAGCACACTGTATAGCAACACTGCATTTGGTGTGGGTGGGGGAATATGTGCAATTGAAAGTGCCCAGGTGGCCATCACTGACAGCAGCGTGCATGACAATGTTGCACGTGATGGTGGTGGTGGTGGTGTGTATGCTCAGGAGGCCTCCAAGGTGGTCATCACCAACAGCAGCGTTGGCAACAACACATCAGCACTTGGTGGTGGAGGTTTGGCTGCATGGGGCACTGCAAGTGTCACCATCATTGGTGACAGCAGCATTCACGGCAACATGGCCTTGAATGGGAGTGGAGGGGGTGTGGCTGTTGGTGAGCGTGCCCAGGTGGCCATCACTGACAGCAGCGTGCATGACAATGTTGCACGTGATGGTGGGGGTGGGTGTGGTGGTGGTGTGCAGGCTCAGGATGCCTCCAGGGTGACCATCAACAACAGCAGCGTTGGCAACAACACAGCTGCATGGAGTGGAGGGGGTTTGGTTGCAAGGGACACTGCTAGTGTCACCATCCTTGGTGGCAGCCGCATTCACAGCAACATGGCCTTGAATGGCTCCGGTGGGGGTTTGGATGTGTCTGGTGGGGCAGTGCTTACTATCAGTGGTGGTTGCAGCATTGTCAACAACACTTGCATTGGAGGTGTTGGTGGAGGTATCTCCGCCGGGCTTGATGCCGAGGGGCTCAGGTTTGTTGGCTTAGGGCGATTGGATGGTGATGCAGCAAGTGTTGGCAGGGAAGACTCTAACACTCGTGTTACCGTCAGCAACAGCATCATTGCCAACAACACCAGCTACCGAAGTGCTGGTGGAGGGCTAGCAGTGGCTTCACGGGCGGCTATCACATTGATTCAAGACACCAAAGTTGTCGGCAACAAAGCCATCAATAGCTCAGGCGGGGCGGTGATGGTGATGGGTGCTGCATCGTTTGAGGCAGACATCACCGTGGTATTTGCCAACAACAGCGTGCCGCGTGGCTTTGTGGGCAGCACCATTGTTGCATTTGACAATTCCAACCTTTCCCTGCCCTCCCATGGGTTGCTGACCAAGTGCAGCAACAGCGTGTACCTTGGCAGGACCCCTTGTGGCGAAGGAGAGGTGTTGCAGCATGATGTCTGCATCTGTTGCCCTCCCCACACTTTCAGTTTTGGCAACAGCAGCTGCACACAGTGCCCACCCAATGCTGCATGTCCCGGGGCAAGCATTGTGGAGCCATTGCCCGGCTTCTGGACCTCTGCACCTACATCCATCCAGATGCACAGGTGCCCGTTGTTCAAAACCGCGTGTGACTATGTGAACCGGACTCACATGTGCAAGCCCGGCTACAAAGGGCCCTTGTGTGGTGACTGCCAGCTGCCAGAGTATGGCATGTTGACTCCTATGCGGTGTGGCATGTGCATGCCAGCGTCCACACAGTTGGGGTTGTACTTGTTGTTCAGCTTCATGACTGTGATGTTTGTGGATCTGACGGTGCTCTTCACGTGGCGGGACAATCTCAGGGGTGATCGTGCGGTGTTTGTCACAGACTACATCAAATTACTTGTTCTGTTCTTGCAGTATATGGTGATCATAGGCAGTGTGTCGGTGCCCTGGCCATTGTTTGACGTCCAGTTGTGGCTGCAGGCAATCGGCATCATGGTGACCATGGGCTCAGGACAGGCCATGTCACTGGATTGCTGGCTGTGGAGCTACAACCGCAAGAGCAAGCTCCCGATAGCGCTGCAGCGGCAGCTGGTGTACTTCTTGGCACCCCTGTGCACGCTGCTTGCTGTGCTGGCTGTGCAGAGCCTGGTGTGGGTGGTGCAGTGTTGGGTGGTGCCTCTGATCTGGAAGCCAAAGGAGGGTGCAGTTGTGCGGAAGCCCTTCCTGCTGTTGCGCAAGCTGCCAGTCACCGTGCTGGTGTTGATGTTCTATGCATTCCCCACCCTCGTGCGCGCATCACTCAGCTTCTTCGCTTGCCTTGTCATTGACAAGCCGCTGAGTTCCCTAAGTGATGTGCCAGTGGCGCCACTGCCCCCCTCAGCCACCGTTGGGGGTACTGGGTTAGCTCCATTGAGCAACAATGCTTTGCCGGCTACCACCTGGGCTGGTCTATGGGCTTGGGCCTGCCCTCAGTGCTGTTGTGGTGCCTCATTGTCCCCATTGCCATGGGTGTGGGCTTGTACCTCTACAGGGGAAGGGCGGACACCGACAGCTTCAGGGAGCACTTTGGGTTCCTATATCGCACCTACAAGCCCGAGTGCATGTGGTGGGAGGCTGTGTGGGCTGCCCGCACCGTGGTGCTTACACTGATCTCAGTGTTTGCGTTCCCGATGCAGCGCTACTTCTCTGTGCTGAGCTTGCTGCTTATCTTCCTTGCCAGCGCTGCACTGCAGATCATGTATCAGCCCTACGAGTCCCCCATCCTGCATCGCATGCACCTGGTGGTCCACCTCATGCCTTGCAGCCACCACCCTGGGGGCTCTGGCAATGTTTGCCTATGACATTCAGGAGTCCACGCGCGTACTGCGCTGCGCATCGCGATCACGATGATGGTGTTTGTGGTCAACCTGGCGTTTGTTGGCTGGTGCTGTGTGAAGCTGGTGCCCGCACTGAGGGAGGGGGTGGTGAAGCACTGGCCCATGGTCAAGGCATGGCTGATGGGTGCGGTGGCACGTGTGTTGGGCTGCATGGGCTCTCACCCGGGCGCAATGGCAGGCGTGGCGTCGCGGCACCTCTGGCGGCTGCTGGGCCGTGTAGAGATGATGGGACCATGCACCAGGGTCAATCTTCTGCCCTTGCCCTCATTGAGCTTGTAGGTGGTGTGTGTGTGTGTGTGGGGGGGGGGGGGGGGGCGTGAAGAGCTCTCATGGCATCTGTGTGTTGGTATCTTGCCTTGGTGTTCGTGGGACTTTTTGCCTGGCCGAAGCTTGCTACAGAGCGCCCTGACGGGTGGTTGAGGTGTCCATTGTTTTGCTCCGCTGCTTGCTGCGCATGCGGCTTGTGCTGCACGCATGTGAAGGCGCTTATGGGTTGTGAGGGGTTCCATCACCAGTGGTTGCAAAGCTAGCGAGGAGACAACCTTCCTAGGTGTGCATGTGCCATGCGCTTTGCCTGGCCAGACGCATGTGATATGTGGAGATTGCCAAGTTTGACCTGACACACTTTGTACAGTGAGTGCGGGCCCTTCAAACACTAGTGGAGTGCTGTTGGGGGTCCGGGAGTGTTGGTTGAATGCGCATACGGCTTGTGTCCAACTGAAGCCTCACTGCCTGCCTTCGATGGGCTAGGCGGTCCGTTACATCATATTGTATGCCTCCAACCATGCCACGTTTTTGCACACCGCCCGCCAGTGTGGAGTCCTGTTTGTGATGCTCTTTGTGGCTTAAACTTTGTTGAATTCCCCAAGTGGACGCCTGCTCACGCCGCAAATGTTTCTGGCCCGGTGGGTATGATACCTCTGTTCGTAGACAACATCCATCCTTCAGTGTGAGCATCTGTCTCCACTCAAATTATGTACGCGTGTCACAATCAGGAGTCCTGAATGGTGCAGTTGGTACAAAGCACATAGCATTGTGTGGGGCGTGTGGTGTTGGTCTGCGCACACCACAATGCAGGGTGCTCATGCAGCAGCCAAGCAGCCAAGCAGTTGTAGCCAATGACCAATTGGTTCTGCAAGACTGTGGTGGCAATCTGTACAACAATGTTCATGACCTCATGTATGTTGGTCAAACTGCATCTGCATCAACAATAAGAGGTCTTGGTAACCATCAAGCACAGTTGTCTGTTGTGGATGATGGTATGTGCATCAGGCCCTACATGCAGATCCTTTGTTGTGATCACGAGTGAAATTGGGCTGCAGAGTAGCCGTTTGATTTTTGAGGGTGGTCAGGCTTTGCTGTGTTGGGGCCTCGATTGGTACAGTGAGTGGTACGTGTTGAAGCCGCACACTTGAGCACAACGTATATGCACCACGTTGTGTTGGTCAGATGTAGCAGCTCTTGGGATCACGCCAACACTTTGCGTTGTGTTGCATGAACATGCTGGCCAGCTGCCAAGAGCACAATGTGGTTGATGGACATGTTTCTTGTATCAACAGCATCAGTTGGTCATGGCCAACATGAATTCAGTGCGATCCTCCATGAAACAGCTCAAACCCTGCTCCGATTTGTTTGCTGTTTGGGTGGCATGTGTCATAACTGGGTCACCCCCTCCTCCCCCAGTCGACAGTCTGACGTCATGATGTAATGCTGGTGTTGCTGTACCTGGACGTTGCCATCAGTGATGACGGGTGTATTGGTGTGGCATCAAGGATGAACCCATAGCAGGCAGAAAGCAATGTGGCTCACAACTTGCCACAATTCATGCTTGAGACCTCCATTGCTGCTAGGGTTGGCCGATTTGAAAGCCAGTATTGCAAGCTACATGCCCATGTGGTCAAACTTGGTCAAACCGTAACCACGGTTTTGCTAAAGGGGTTAAAACACTACGGCGTTTTGCTCAAAGAGGCCTTGAAAACACGACTTGGACTTGGGTTGGGTTAAGGGGGGGGGTTACCCTAAACCCCAGCCCCAATCCATGAGTACGTCCAACTCCAACACCAACTGGTCTATTGCTTAGTGTCACAACAACCAATAGAGGCCGACGGTTGGCCTCACAGCACTCCACAGGATGCGCCTCAGCACCTTCGTTTGCCTCCCCCCCCCCCAAAGTACGATGCAGGTAGCAGTGACGGGCTGAGATTTACTGGCAAGGCCCCTCACCGTGATGCGGCAGCTGCGTTGCAGCAGCAAGAACCTCGCAGGGCTGTCAGCAGCAGTAGGGTTTGATCCAGAAGGTATGTCTGTATGGTCAGGCTTTCTGGGGCAAAAGGGCTGAGTGGGCAGGCGGGCTGCAGGCAGTGATGAGGCGTTGCTTTCATCATGCGGCCTCAGCTGTAGCAACACCAGCAAAAGCAACAGCAGCAGCAGCCGCTGCGGCAGCAGCAGAAGCAGAAGAAACTGCAACAGCAACTGCAACAGCAGCTGCCAGCAGCGGCGGCGGCAGCAGCAGCAGCAGCAGCACAGCAGCAGCAGCAGCAGCAGCAGCAGGGATGTCGTACAGCTATCAAGAGAAGTTAGAGATTGCGGCAGCATTTCAGCACTACCTCCGTGGGAGGTGCTGGCAGCAACCCCCCCACCTTGAGTCGCATCAAGCTCCCCTCCCACCCTCCCGTCTCTCCCCCACCTTTGCCCCCTTGAAATCCCCCCCCCTGTGCTGCAAAGCCACCTCTCCTGCTTGAAGTGCTGCACAGCGGGGGCCGCCCTCCCGAAATGTTGCAAAGCCCTCTCCCGTTGAGGTGTTGCAAAGCCCCCGTAGCTCCCCCAACAGGCTGCAGACCCCCGACCCCCCCCCCCCCCCACCCACCCCCACCACCCCATTACATGTTGCGACACCCCCCCCCCCCCCCCCGTTTGAGGTGACCCCCCCCCCCCTCCCCACCCCACCCCCCACTCCGCAGGGGTGGCACTGGTGATGGTGTCCCCGCTGTACTTTCCGAGCCCCCCCCCCCCCCCCCCCCCGGTGTTTGTGTAATACAAAGCACCCCGCCCCTCCCTTGGGCATGCTAGACATGCACACCCCTCTGAGCCAGTAGTTCACTATAGGCCTACGTGATCACCTACTTACTCACTCCCCTGCCCCCACGTCTAGCGCTAAGCCCACAGCTCACACGTCGTGGTGTCCCCCCCCCCCCCCCCCCCCCCCCGCCATCACCACCACCATGCCCTCACCCACAAGAAGCTGCAAAAAGCCCCGTCAACCCCCTCATCTCACCCTCCATCCAACATCCCCAGCCTGAGATCCAGCAATGTTAAACTGCATCCTGGTTACACCATGTGCGATCCTGTCACCAGACCAACCACTGGTGTGGGACTGAGGGTTTGGGGCACTTCTCGCACTGTCCTTTTACATGACTGTATGTGGCCCCACAGCATGGAGATATCTCACTGCTGTATATTCATATTTGGAGATCGTAAAAGCTGACTTTTGCAAACAAGCATGTGGTCAAGCATGACCCTCCACCACCCTGCCACCCTGTTTGGTCACAAAACCCTGCACCGGGTTTAATTCACTAGTATGGGGCGAACCGCGGGAAAGGGGGGTATGGGGCGGCGAAGCCGCCCCGCAAATCGGGTGAATTGAAGTGAATTGAAGTCAATTCACGCGCGTCAGCGCGTGAATTGACAAGCGTGCGTGTGTCACGTGGTTTAGGCGCGCTAATGTGGTAGAGAGCCCTGGCTGCCATGAAGTGGCTTCTGCAACCCATTTGTTGACTGCATGTGATGTATAATATGTTCGGGACTAATCCAAAGTCCTCTGTCAAGTTGCTTGGCTGCTGTGCGTTTATTCATGCTTGTTGAGCTTTGACAAACTGCTGCCTGCACAGTCCAAAATCCATCCTGCAACCACTCCTTTGCTTGCACCACACAAGTGCTGGCACCAGAGGCATGTCAACATGGCTGATCATCGTAAACAAGTATGCCAGGCCACATGTGGCACATATACAGCCCAATAGTCAGGTTATATCACAGCGAGATAGAGACAAATCATGATAACAATCACTGTGGACAAAACATGCTAGTAGCAGGTGTCATAGCATGTGTCATAGCATGTGTCGTAGCATGTGTCATAGCATGTGTCACATAGGACCACTTCAACATCACCCAACCAAACTTTATGATAAACACAACCAAATCACAAGCACACAATTTGCCTTTCTGGCAGCCTGAGCACTTGCAGAGGTACACTCATGCTTGTGTGCATGCGTTGCCTGCACACCCCCAGCGAATGCACTTGCTGCATCTACTGTCAGACGCTGATCTCACGGCAGCTGGCCAGCTGCTACCTGCTGCTGCATCCTCACCAGTGTGCGCCACACACTTCTTGTTGGCCCGAGCACCACCCTTCCCTGACCCCTTGGTTGGCTGCCTACTGCTGCCACTGCTTGCTGCTGCACTGGGCTTCCTAAACATACCCTGCTAAGCCATTTGCTGCTGACATTGCCCCTGCGTCCTGCAGCTGCTGCTTCTACAGCAGCAGCACCTTCCTCACTGCAGCCAGCTGCTGCTCCATCTGTTGCAGCAGCAGCTGCTGCTGCCCCCCCATTGCTGCCAGCAGCAGCAGCAGCTGCCCCTCCACTGCTGTTAGCAGCAGCAGCTGCTGCCATTGCTGCTCCATCCTGAACTTGCTGCGTGGCTAGTCACTCCCTGTGCTGTGTGCTGGCCTTGGTGAAGATGTTCCTGAGCTGCAAAACCTGCATGTGCAAGCCTTCCCAGCCCCGTGCAACAGAGGCACATGTGCACCCCAAGCATCTGCCGTGGCCCTGAAGCCAACAATGCTTGCTGGCAGCGTCAGAGGGTTGCTTTTGTTGGCTGGAACAAACTGGGGCAGCAGCTGCATGAACAGCTGCAGCTGCATGAACAGCTGCAGCTGCATGAACAGCTGCTGCTTCTCCTCCCCTTGCACCTCACCCACAACTGCACCAGCTGCAATTTCTGTTGCCCAGCTGGAGGTTTGCTGCTGCATCCCGCTGCTTGAAGGCTGGCTGCACATCTGACATATCTTCCATATCCTCATCTGCTCCCTCTTCACCAGCAGTGTAGCTGCTACTGTCAGCAGCCCTGCAAGGGCGCTCGGGGGCACGGTTTGATGCAAAGCCTGTGGCAAAAAGCAGTTGCAGGTACACAACGCGGGCAGCTTGTGAGTTTGAGCAGCCAAGTGCGAGATACATCCACCTGTCACATGAAGTACATTGCTGGTATACATACACAACACATTCAGGCAGCAAGGTGCCGTTATCTGCACTGTGCAGACAACACCGTGTGCAAAACCCTTTTGCAGGGTCCCTTCTCCCCTCCAGCCACCTACAATACTGTGTTCAATCAGATCACGGCCCGTGGGTCCTCTGCTGCCCTCACCTGTTGCAGTGAACTGTGTCATCTTGGTTGTGGTGTGCAGGGTGCGCTCCATCACAAGGTTGGCTGCCTCGTCCTTGAGTTGCCACGTCCATTCTTGAAGCTGTCCACGTACAAATTGACACACGAGGGGTCTGCAGACACAACAAGAAGACATCCCTGATGTTTTAGAACCTGACAGTACGGTTGTTGCTAGCATGTACGAAGCCTCACCTGCCAACAGCCATTGTCAAACATGCTGGCCTGTCGGGCCATTGCCAATGGCAACCCAGCTGGCCAAGCCCAGCCCAGCCAAGCCTGATAGCCCTGCCCAACACAGCTAGCCAGTTCAGCACTCACCACTTAGCATGCCCTTGTGCACCAGCTGCATCTGGTCAGGAACACCTCCACCCAAGGCAGTCCGTTGGAGGGCAGGCTTGGAAGTTGAGTTCCAGCCACGTTCCAAGGGCTGAAAGTGTGCTCTGCAGTCACAGAAGCAAGGGCAAGTAGATAAAACACGGCATGCAGCACCGTCCAGTCTCATGGAACCCACACTCAAAACAAGCAGCAGCGCAGTGAGCAGTAGAAGTAGCCCAGTGCAAGCAGCCCAGCCTCAATGGAAACAACAGCTGTTGAAGCAGTGTATCAACACACCACACTGATTTAAGCTCACCGTTGTGGCTGGGGTGTCCCTAGCGTGTCATGCCGTGGCTGAAGACCTCCTGCTGGCCATCCAGCAGCAGGATACAGCGGGTGCTCTGCCTCCACCCATTGCCCTGCAGTACGCCACACCCCCGGCACTTGGTGAACCTCAGCTGACCAGTCTTGCAGTACCGAGGGTGAGTCACCTGCAGGGAACAAGAAATGACGGGTCAGGGGGTATTGCAACACCTGCTGTGTGCCAGTACTGCTGGGCCCTTGTAATCTGTGCCGTTGCTGGAAAGACTCTGCTGCTGAACTCTGATGCTCTGCTGCATGCCCTGGAGACCTCAGCACTCACGCAGGGGGTTGAAGAAGGCAAAGTCCTGGCCATATGTGTAGCGCTCCTGCAGCGTGGCCTGCTGGGTGGTGCTGGGTGGTGTCGACAGCACCCGCCCCAGGCTGCAGTCATTCTGACGTGCCCTGAGCCACAGGCTAGGCAGCTCTGTGCCAGGCTTTGAGATATCCACTCGTGTAGTCGATAGGGGTATTGTCAGCTGCCAGACGTTGTCGCATGAGCTGCTCTGCTTGCTCAGCAGCAGTAGAGTGTCTGGCTGGATCACTGCCCACTGACTTCGCTTTGCAGCGCGACATGGGTACGGAACGTTGACTCTAGATCGATCGAGCTAGTATTGCTAGCGCACGTGGGCCAGCATGGCGCTTCGGGTCTGCTCGAGTGAATTGGATCGTGATCAGGCTGGTGCTGAGACAGCAGTAGCACTCTCAGGCTGGCTCCGCAAGGGCTCCAACTCGACTCTGCATATGCTCAAAGGTACCGTATCGACCGCGGACTGGCTGCTCGTGGACTTGGAGTGAATTGGACACCTTCTCTACTGTTCTCTACTGTGGGCGGACAGGGAGTGCTGGTGGGCGGACCCTGGACGGACAGTGCAGCCTGTCCGTCCACCTTAGGGAGGGGTTCTGGAGGGGTTCGCTGCGCCTGCAGCGCCTGGAAACGCGCGTGAGAGGTCTCTTATACGTATAGGAACAGAGTGCGCCCGTTATTTGCAGCAGCGCCGCTGTACTGGGGAGGTGACAGCGGCTGACTCGGGTTTGGGCCCAGCTGTTCCCCCGTGGCTATTCAGTATGACAACGTCTATCTTAAGCATCCATGCAAACTTTTTGCTGGCTTTGGGCGCGTTACAGTGCATGCCTGGCTTACATGGATTCCTAATTCAAACGATCGAACATGCCAGCAGCTGGCAAGCGCCAACGCCGACCTCCAATCAGATTTCAAACCTCTGAAGACACCACAGCACCTCCTCAAGCAGATCGGGACCAGCAACAACGCAGCAAGCCCGGCAGGAGGTCTGTTCCTGCCTGGGGTCAACAACCAGCAGCTGCAGCTGCAGAGGACAGTTCCGAGGAGTATTCTGCAGACGAGGAGGCATCAGACAGTGATGAGGATGTCAGTGAGCAAGGCAGCGAGGACGACAGCGAGCATGAGGGTGATGACTGCTCCAGTGATGATTGGGACGCTGCTGCTGCTGTTGGCGGTGGCCTGTGCAGGTGAGCTGTGGATTGCAGCAGAAAGCAGACACTGCTGATTGTATGCCAATCACTGATGATCAGTAATTGAGCCTCGTATGTGGTGTTGCAGACCCCTGGAGTCCCATCAGCTTGGCCAACTGGCAGACGAGGCAAGGGGCGTACTCGGAGCCCGAACACTCAAGGATTATGACACCATTATCAACGTGCTGGAGGTAATTGAGGCTTGCTACACTGACTGACGTTACAGACATGCAAGACCCCAGGCACATCCAACATGACAGCAACTGCCAGGGACTTGTGCATGTGCCAACTGTGTGCTGCTGCTGACTGCTACTGACTGCTGCTGCTGCTGCTGCTGCTGCTGCTGCTGCTGCTGCTGCTGTGTGCTCGTTGCTGCTACAGCGTTGGTATGCCGCAGACGGCTACCAGGCTAGGCACAAGAAGCAGGTCAAGGCAGCAGCACTGGATCTTGGCCGCATGTCTGACATGCAGGTGGCCAACCTGTGCTCCCGCTTCTTCACGTGGTATGTGGTGGAGGGCAGGCCGAGGGACCCCCTCAAGGGCGGCAAGGAGGTGAGGAGTGAGAGCTGAGCTTCTGGTTGTCCAATGCCGCTGCCACTGCAGTTGCGACAGCTGTCAGCTGTCATGTTATGCAAACTACACACACTGTAGTTTGTGGGTCCCAGCACAACAGCTGCCTCCACACGGCTTGGTGACAGCATTGCAGTGCATCTTATGTTTCACACACTAACCTGCCTGTGGTGAGCAGTACAGGACAGTTTTCATTGGTGGTTGACAAAGCGGTGGTTGCCCAACTGCACACTTGCAGGTTCCAAAGGGCCAGTTGGGTCGGTCTGCTGCTATGAAGGTGCACTCAGCGCTTCAGTTGCACCTGACCACCATGCGCAGAAAGGCAGGTCGGCCGAGCTTCCAGCTTGCTGCGACAGAGCCTTACAGCGCGCTGTACGTCGTGTGGTGCTCAAAGAAGCGTGACAGGGCCATGGGCGAGGCAGCAGACGAGCAGTGTGAGTACAGGGCAGCTGTGGTGCACACCAGCTTTGGACGTGACCCCTACGTGCAGGGTGCGCATGCCATGCTGGCCTCCAGTGACCCACAGCAGGCCAAGCTGCTCAGCATGTACACTGGGCAGGTGCAGATGGTGGCACGAGGTGACGACCTGCGGGGGCGCAAGCTCAAAGACCTGGGCACGCGCAACCTGGCTTGTGTGGGTGAGTGCTGCTGCTGAACTGCAGTGCTGGTATCACGTTGCACAGCTGTTGAAAGCAGGGCAACGAAGCAACCGCCTTCCTTCCACAGACATTTTGGAGAGTTGTGTTGTTGCTTTGTTAGGTCATGAGTTGTCTTTTCGGTTTGCGCCGACAGCCAACCTTACAGCCCTATACCATGTACTGGCCACTCCTGAAGCTCGTCGCCTTCCCTTGACCCAGTAACTCTGATCCTGCTGAACCCACACCTTGTGCAGGGCACTCTACTGCTGTGGCACTGACCATCCTGCAGCCGCCAGCTACCGGCAAGGCCCTCAAGACGCGCCCCGGCTACAAAGGGATGCTCCGTGGCAAGCTCGCAGCGCTGTGTGGCATTGGTGCCCTGTTCCGGTGGCTGTCCGTGCGCCTCGCTGTGCTGGCTGAGAGCCTGCCCAGGCCCGGCACTGAGCAGTTCAAGCGCTTCTATCTCTGGCCAGGGCGCAAAGGTGGGTGTTACGCCGCTTGCACACCGTCCTTTGCAGCCCTCGAGGTGTGGTTGGTATCACGAAGTCACTGCATACTGATTTTGCCATTGCAGCTACTGTGATGGTATTGTGCCTTGGCCTTGTAAGTGTACATTATTGTTGATGTGTTGGGCCTTGTAAGTGTACATGATTGTTGATGTGTTGCTGACTGTTGATTACATGTGTGCATGTGTAGGTGGTTTGATGTCCTACACGACCCACGCCAGCCACATGAGGGAGCTGTTTGGCAAGCTGGGGGTTGACACTACGAAGCTGACGCATGAGCTGCGTATCTTCGCTGCTCAGCTCCTCTACGAGATGGGTGTGCCCCTTGAGGTGAGGCCAGTTTGTCACATGCTGTCCCGCCAAAAGCTGTGCAGTAGCGCATGTTTCAACCCCCGCTGTGGCTGTGTTTGCTGTGTTGCAGCACATACCAGTTGTGGCGGTACACTATTTGAGCTGTGGCGCGCTTTGTTGACCCACACAGGAGGTGTTCACTCCAGCTTACGCCTTTTCCCCGCTGGCATACATTCATGTTCACACTACGATGCTGTTTGCTGCAAGCAAGGGCATATGCTTGCTCTACACCCAAATGGGTGGTGGCTGATTGTTCTGCACATGTGGTCCACCTCCGTGCAGGTGATTCAACGCATTGGTCACTGGCTGCTCGACGCCTTTGGCACAGCCTACATTGTGCCCGGCTTCACAGCAGAGGCCCTACTTGCCCTTGCTTTCTGGCCTGGGGCAGCACAGAAGGACTTCACCGGCTACTGGGCTGAGCGCTTCCATGTTGCAGTGCCAGAGCAGCTCATCCAGCTGGTCATGCCCGGCCTGGCCGCCCTGGAGGAGGAGAATAAGCAGGCAGCAGCAGCCGGCAAGCCCAACAAGGCAGCCACACACTTTGCCACAGTGGTGCGCATGGGTGGTACTGTGGTGGTGCAGGATGCCCTGGTGTTGGCAGACGAGTCCAGCAAAAATCCTGTGCACGCCATGCTGCTGAAGCAGCAATCCTTCCAGTGAGTGCCGACAGGGTCCGACAGCATGGGATCAACTGACACATGGCTGCATTTATTTGCTGCCTTCCTGCTTGTGACTCAGCAAGGCTGCGGGCCAGTCACGATGGCTGTGCATCAGTTGCAGCTCAGCTTGCTACATGGTGCTCACACAGATACTCATGTTTGCGTCGTGGGCGTCCAGCCTGTGCATTTAGAAAAATCTGTGTTGAGAGGCCAAACATGCACAACAGCCACTGTGACAGGGCTCCTGAACCTTGGCACAGCTTCGTTGGTTGTGTGCAGCCAACGGCGCTGACAGCATGATCGGTTACATGCAACGACTCTACAACCTGCCGGTCAACTTCACTGTGCTGCTGCTGCTGCTGCTGCTGCTGGTATGTTGTGCATTGCTCTTTTTGCAGGGAGCTCAAGTTGGACTTCCAGTCCTTCCAGAAGCTTGGGGGCTTCCAGTCACAGCAGCCTCGCTCGATGAAGGAATTGATCGCACAGCAAACCCAGCAGCTGCAGGATCACATTGTGCGTACCTTCACAGCAGCATTCAGTGGGCACGCGCCGCCCCTCAACATGACCCCGCAGCTGAACTGGTCAGCGATGCAGCAGCAAGTGCAGGAGGCTGAGGTGCTGCAGCAGCAGACCAGGGCTTTCCAGCCGGAGCCAGTGGATGCAGCAGCTGAACTGGCCAAGCTCAGCAGCATGGCAGCGGGCAAGGCAGACCTTTCGCAGCAGATCCTGCAGCAGTCGCAGCAGATCCTGCAGCAGGTGCAGCAGCAGCAAGACGTGCTGGCAGCACAGGACAGCACTGAGTCCTCTGTATCCGAGCAGGACAGCGACACAGAGGATGAGGAGCAGACAGCAGCAGGAGGCCCACCAGCCAAGAGGACTCGAGGTGCAGCAGCAGCTGCGGCGGCGGCAGCAGCAGCATGCGCGCCTGCATCACCAGCAGATGCTGCTGCTGCAGTTGACATCCCTGCCGCAGCGGCAGCAGCAGGAGCAGCAGCAGACATTGCGGGCGCCTCTTTGGCAGCACGTGCTGCTCCAGGCACACTTCCCTCAGCAGCTGCGGCGGCAGCAGCAGCAGCTGGTGCTGCCGGTGCTGGTGCAACAGGTGGTCGTGCTGGTAGCGCTGAGGTACAGTGGCAGTATGAGGTACAGGAGCCTACAGGTGCAGGTCCATCAGCCTTCACCACGCCCAGCGGCAAGAAGCACACAGCAGAACAGCTGTACAGCAGGAGTGAGCACACCCTCACACCAGGGGGCGCACACCAGACGGCGTTCTTCACAAGTCGCCACCTGGAGCACTTGCGGGAACAGCACCAGCAGCAGCAGCAGCAGCAGGGAGGGGGCAGCAGCAGTCAGCTGCCACTTGTACCCTTCATGCAGCAGCAGCAGCAGATGCTGGACTTGCTGCGCCAGCTGGCAGGTCAACAGCAAGGTGCTGCCGTCCCAGCACAACAGCAGCAGCACCCTGCGGCTGCTGGTGCTGGCAGTCCGGGCGGTGGCACTGAGGTTGAGCAGCTGCGCCAACAGCTGCAAGCAGCGCAGCAACAAGTGCAGCAGCTCACACAGGCCCAGCAGCAAATCCAACAGGCTGCCGCAGCCCAGCAGGTAGGGGCCATGAGCAGTCAGTACGCCAGCAGGCTGGGGGCTGTGGACCCGCTGGGCAGCATCATGCAGCCCTGGATCGCTGCTCAGCCAGGCCTCAATGCAGTGCTGGGTGCGGCCAACAACAGCTCACTCCTGCCAGCTGGGCAGAACAGTGGCATTACTGCAGCGCAGCTGATGGCAGTGCTCGACCTGCGAGACGGCCGGCTGGAGCAGCGGCTGTCTGCTGCTGTGGTTGCAGCAGTGCAAGGCAGCAGCCTCGGGGCTGCTGCAGCAGCAGCGGGTGGCCTGAATGCAGTGCACGGCACAGCAGCAGCAGCTGGTGAAGCAGTGCCTGGTGCTGGCGCAGAGGCACAAGCAGCGGCTGCAGCAGCGGCCGTAGCTGGGCAGGCAGGGGCTGATGTGCAGCGTGTTGGGTTCCCAGAACTTAGCACTCACAGCACCATGGTTGAGCTGGCTGAGTGGTACTACTGCAAGCCGCTGGGCGACACGGGTCTTACTCCTCAGCAGCATGAGAGAGCTGGCAAGGCAGACAAGCAGCAGTGGAGGGGTGGCAGTCGGGGCCCACGCTTCCGACGTTGGGCAGAGTACGTTCAGCTGCTGCGTGCAATCGAGAGGAGCAGGGATGCCCTGCAGCAGCAGGCACGCAGCTCCTCTAGGCACCCCCACAGCGTGGAGGAGGTTGACAGCATCACAGCAGCAAGGGAGCTAGACAGGCAGCGGGAGCGGCTGGGCCTGTCAGTTTGTGAGTATAGGCAGTTCATCGTGGGCAGCAGCAGCAGCAAAGGGTACAAAAAGGGCAAGTCGGCTGAGGAGCGGCTGCAGCAGGAGGAGCAGCAGGAGGAGCAGCAGCAGGCAGCAGCAGAAGCAGCGACTGCTGCTGGTGCTGCTGGTGCTGGTGCTGCTGCAGCTGCTGCTGGTACCACCTCTCAAGGGCAGGGGACCCTGGATGCTGCACAGCAGGGAAGTGGTGCAGCTGGGCCGAGTCCACGGCAGCCGTCAGCCATGCAGCAGCTGCAACAGGTGCACAGGGAGCGGCAGCACCGGGGGCAGCAGAAGGGCAGGGGGGCCCAGTGTAAGAAGAGTTGACATGGGCACGCTGGTGGCTGGTGATCTGGGGGCTGGTAGCAACTTGTTGTGATGGGGTGGTATTGTTTTGGGCTGATGTATGGATACGTGGATCACGGTTGAGGTTCAACCTTGAGGTTCAAGTTGTTTGTGAGGTTGATTGTCAGATTGAGTGTTGCTGTACAGATTGTGAGGTACGTACGCATCTGCACATCCATGTACCTATGTGCATAACTGTGGTAGGGTGCTATTGGGATGTGGTGTTGTGACGGTGGATTACATGATGGCCGACTGTTGAAATCAAGGTTGATTGCTGGGTGCTTTTTTACTGAAACCGAGGTAGTTGTTACTTTTTGGTGAGGTACCGTCCGTGTATGCATACAAGCGTTGGACACCTACGCACATGGAGTGTGAGGGAGTGCCAGCTGCCCGTTGAGTTGTAAAGTTTGTCTGCACTACTGGGTTGGGGTGCTAGCTGCGTGTTGAGTTGTGATGGTTGGTTGTGATGGTTGGTTGCATGGCTGGGCTGGCTACATGAAGCAAGGCTGTTTGGCCAATTGGTACGTTGCTTTTGAGGTGGGGCGTTGTTGGTGTGGCACACACATACACATGTTGATTACCTAAGCACATGAACTGTGATGGGCTTGAAAGTTGCACTTTGTGTTGTGAAGGTCGTTTGCATGGCTGAAGCAAAGTTGTTGGGTAAGAGGTTGATTGCTGAGAGCACACTGGCGCCAAACTCCCAGCAACGCCAACGTGATCCTACTGTGAGCCTGCGATGCAACTGAAATAAGTGATATTTAATATCCAAAAACATTACATGGCTGTAGGGTGCACATCGGTAAGGAACATAGAACTCTACAGGAAAACGATCTCTCATCGATCGAATTGCAGGATGCCGAGGTGGAGACATACGTCAGGCTGGAGCACGCACTATATCAGTGTGCCAGCATAGTGTGTTACCAACGCGGTTGCTACGCTTTGCGGAGTGTCCAGCTGCCGTCCGTCCGCCACAGCTGGCCGGTGTCCGGCCGGGTCCGTCCACAAGGGAGAACCCCATACCCCTCCCCCACCCCCTGCACCCCCCCCCCCCACCCCCTCCTCCTCGTCCAGACCCCCCTGATGCTGCCAGCCCTGCCCCCACTTCGGTAACCCATCATTCCCCCGTTCCTCTGACATCCCTGGTCTGAGATGCAGCAATGTTACACTGCATCCTGGTGGTGCCGTGTTCAACCATCAGGTCAGCAGACAAGCATGGCCTCTTGTGCCGTATGTGGCCACACATCATGGCTGTGCTAAGTCCAAACCATATAATCCACATGTACAGACAAACCCAAGCTGACTTGTATGAACCAGCATGTGGCAAATTAGGCACAACACCCACTTTGGGTCACAAAACCCCGGGAGCCACAGTGCGTCTCCTCCAATTCTGGATCGCGTCTTCAAAACATATTGGGATGCTTAACAAGGACCATCGACCACCCTTCAGCCCTCAATCCACTATCGGAGAGTATCCCTCACCGCGTACTGATCTCTTTCGGGATGGCTGACCCGTGAGACTGGGCCCTAGCGGCGTCGCAAACTTGCACATACGAAGTACAACAGACGTGTCACCGTTTGCGGTTGTGGCAACGGGCTGGCTGTCCTGATCGGCAGTGCTGCTGCTGTGTGATGGTGGGAGCCCAAGTGTCACCCTCTGTCAGGTGAGCCTAACGTGCGAATGTCCAATGTCCACTGCATCAAATATTTACAGTGTTATGTTGTACTTGTGTGTGTGGCTTTGTCAAATGCCAATGGGCTGGCCTGGATCTTGGTGCTGGGCAATTGCTGTGCTCGATCCTGTACCCATGCCTGCTGTACATACATACCTGTGGATGGTCTGATCCTGGGTCGTTTGCTTTGGGCCAGGACATCACTCAGGACCGATGTCTGAACGTGTTCAGCGGTCAAGTTGCCCGTGTATGCACTCGTTTTCATGTGTCACATTCGACATGATCTTGCTGCCCCAACCCTGATCCTCACATGGCTGCTGCTGCTGCTGCTGCTGCTGCTCCTGTGCGCTTTTCCAACTGCAGGCGTGCCCTGACTGTGCGCATTCTGACAGTACTGTCGATATGGTGCGTCAGTGCGGCTCTGGTCACTGCCAGCCCACTGAATGGTGCCGATGGGCAACAGGCAGCAGCAGCAGCAACAACAGCAGCAGCAACAACAGCAGCAGCAGCAGCAGCAGCAGCACAGTGCAGGCTGGTCATCGTGGGTAGGAAGGATGGCACGCTGCACCAGGCCAGCATGAACTGCACTGGCGGCACACCACCCACTGTGGTCCTCAATGCAACACATCTGCGAGGTTATGAAGAGAACTTCATTGGGGTCAAGCTGGTTGGTATGTGCCCATCAGAACTGACCAAGGACACCTCCTGCTTGATGATCATCTGCGGGGGGAGCATTGTGTTGCGGAACAGCAGGGTGTCATGGGTGCGGAACAATACCATGCGAAATGATACCGTGAAGAGCCTGGTGTGTGTGGCGCACAGCAGCAGGCTTGAGGTGTATAACAGCAGGTTTACCTACAACCAGGTCAGGCCACTGATGATTGGTGACCACGCAAGTGTGGTGCTGCACGCCAGCAACGTATCCAACAACTCAATCCGCCGCGTTGCCAGCGGTGGTGGGTTCTGGGTGGAGGGCAATGCCAATGTCACCATCACGGATGACAGTAGGGTGCAGGGAAACACGGTGGCGGGTGAAGATGGTGGGGGGATGACTGTAGGTGGGCATGCCTCTATGGTGATTGCTGGTGGCAGCAGTGTCACTAACAACACAGCTGAGCCCATCGGTGGAGGGATTGATGCCTGGGGCAATGCCAGTGTCACCATCATTGGTGGCAGCAGCATTCACAACAACATGGTCACCAATGGGAGTGGAGGGGGTGTGGCTGTTGGTGGTGATGCACGAGTGGCCATTACTGACAGCAGCGTGCACAGTAATGTTGCACGCATGGGTGGTGGTGGTGGTGGTGTTTTTGCTCAGGAGGCCTCCAAGGTGACTCTCACCAACAGCAGCATTGGCAACAACACGGCTGCATTGGGCGGTGGAGGGCTGATGGCATGGGGCACTGTCAGTGTTACCATCACTAGTGGCAGCAATATTCACAGCAACATGGCCTCCAATGGGAGTGGAGGGGGTGTGGCTGTTGGTGAGGGTGCCCAGGCGTCCATCACCAACAGCAGTGTGCATGCCAATGTTGCACAAGAGGGTGGTGGTGGTGGTGTGTTTGCTCAGGAGGCCTCCAAGGTGGCCATCACCAACAGCACACTGTATAGCAACACTGCATTTGGTGTGGGTGGGGGAATATGTGCAATTGAAAGTGCCCAGGTGGCCATCACTGACAGCAGCGTGCATGACAATGTTGCACGTGATGGTGGGGGTGGGTGTGGTGGTGGTGTGCAGGCTCAGGATGCCTCCAGGGTGACCATCAACAACAGCAGCGTTGGCAACAACACAGCTGCATGGAGTGGAGGGGGTTTGGTTGCAAGGGTCACTGCTAGTGTCACCATCCTTGGTGGCAGCCGCATTCACAGCAACATGGCCTTGAATGGCTCCGGTGGGGGTTTGGATGTGTCTGGTGGGGCAGTGCTTACTATCAGTGGTGGTTGCAGCATTGTCAACAACACTTGCATTGGAGGTGTTGGTGGAGGTATCTCCGCCGGGCTTGATGCCGAGGGGCTCAGGTTTGTTGGCTTAGGGCGATTGGATGGTGATGCAGCAAGTGTTGGCAGGGAAGACTCTAACACTCGTGTTACCGTCAGCAACAGCATCATTGCCAACAACACCAGCTACCGAAGTGCTGGTGGAGGGCTAGCAGTGGCTTCACGGGCGGCTATCACATTGATTCAAGACACCAAAGTTGTCGGCAACAAAGCCATCAATAGCTCAGGCGGGGCGGTGATGGTGATGGGTGCTGCATCGTTTGAGGCAGACATCACCGTGGTATTTGCCAACAACAGCGTGCCGCGTGGCTTTGTGGGCAGCACCATTGTTGCATTTGACAATTCCAACCTTTCCCTGCCCTCCCATGGGTTGCTGACCAAGTGCAGCAACAGCGTGTACCTTGGCAGGACCCCTTGTGGCGAAGGAGAGGTGCTGCAGCATGATGTCTGCATCTGTTGCCCTCCCCACACTTTCAGTTTTGGCAACAGCAGCTGCACACAGTGCCCACCCAATGCTGCATGTCCCGGGGCAAGCATTGTGGAGCCATTGCCCGGCTTCTGGACCTCTGCACCTACATCCATCCAGATGCACAGGTGCCCGTTGTTCAAAACCGTGTGTGACTATGTGAACCGGACTCACATGTGCAAGCCTGGCTACAAAGGGCCCTTGTGTGGTGACTGCCAGCTGCCAGAGTATGGCATGTTGACTCCTATGCGGTGTGGCAAGTGCATGCCAGCGTCCACACAGTTGGGGTTGTACTTGTTGTTCAGCTTCATGACTGTGATGTTTGTGGATCTGACGGTGCTCTTCACGTGGCGGGACAATCTCAGGGGTGATCGTGCGGTGTTTGTCACAGACTACATCAAAGTACTTGTTCTGTTCTTGCAGTATATGGTGATCATAGGCAGTGTGTCGGTGCCCTGGCCATTGTTTGACGTCCAGTTGTGGCTGCAGGCAATCGGCATCATGGTGACCATGGGCTCAGGACAGGCCATGTCACTGGATTGCTGGCTGTGGAGCTACAACCGCAAGAGCAAGCTCCCGATAGCGCTGCAGCGGCAGCTGGTGTACTTCTTGGCACCCCTGTGCACGCTGCTTGCTGTGCTGGCTGTGCAGAGCCTGGTGTGGGTGGTGCAGTGTTGGGTGGTGCCTCTGATCTGGAAGCCAAAGGAGGGTGCAGTTGTGCGGAAGCCCTTCCTGCTGTTGCGCAAGCTGCCAGTCACCGTGCTGGTGTTGATGTTCTATGCATTCCCCACCCTCGTGCGCGCATCACTCAGCTTCTTCGCTTGCCTTGTCATTGACAAGCCGCTGAGTTCCCTAAGTGATGTGCCAGTGGGCGCCACTGCCCCCCTCAGCCACCGTTGGGGGTACTGGGTTAGCTCCATTGAGCAACAATGCTTTGCCGGCTACCACCTGGGCTGGTCTATGGGCTTGGGCCTGCCCTCAGTGCTGTTGTGGTGCCTCATTGTCCCCATTGCCATGGGTGTGGGCTTGTACCTCTACAGGGGAAGGGCGGACACCGACAGCTTCAGGGAGCACTTTGGGTTCCTATATCGCACCTACAAGCCCGAGTGCATGTGGTGGGAGGCTGTGTGGGCTGCCCGCACCGTGGTGCTTACACTGATCTCAGTGTTTGCGTTCCCGATGCAGCGGTACTTCTCTGTGCTGAGCTTGTTACTGATCTTCTTGGCCAGCGCTGCACTGCAGATCATGTTCCAGCCCTACGAGTCCCCATCCTGCACCGCATGCACCTGGTGTCCACCTCATGCCTTGCAGCCACCACCCTGGGGGCCCTGGTTATGTTTGCCTACGACATCCAGGAGTCCACCGCGTACGTGCTGCGCATTGCCATCACGGTGCTCGTGTTTGTGGTGAACCTGGCGTTTATTGGCTGGTGCTGTGTGAAGCTGGTGCCCGCACTGCGGGAGGGGGTGGTGAAGCACTGGCCCAAGGCCAAGGCGTGGCTGATGGGCGCGGTGGCGCGTGTGTTGGGCTACATCGGGCTCTCACCCGGGCGCAAGGGCAGGCGTGGGCGTCGCGGCACCTCTGGCGGCTGTTGGGGTGTGTAGAGATGCATGACAAGACCATGCACAAGTCACTTTTGTGCCCTGACCCCCCTCTCTCGGTGAGCTTGTGTTTGGGGAAGAGAGGAAAGTCATCAAGCATGTAGGTGTGCTTGTTCTTCTCGCTACTGTCTTTTTTCTGGTGGGAGCCTGCTACTATAGGGCCTTGGGACTCTTGGTTGTTGTGTTGATCCGTCTTTGCAATGCCTCTGATTGCGCATGCGGCTTGTGTTGCACGCATGCGTAGGATGCGCTCATGGGCGATTAGGGACCCCATCAGGCTGTTCAGAAGTGGTTGCAGGGTTGGCACGGGTTGAAAACGCTGCCTAGTTTGCATGCGTCATGTGCTTTGCCTGAAGATACCCATGTGACATGCAGATTTTGTTGCAAATCGCAGCGCTTGCTGTGGTTGCTGGGCTCAAAACGGTGTTATATGCGCATGCGGCATGTGTCCAATTCAACATCGGTTGAGTCAAGGTGCCAGCGGGTCTTGCATGCCTCCCACCATCTCCCATTCTGGCACACCGCCTGCATGTGTTGCGCGCTGTTTCTGCTTTTTTGTGTGGCCAAGACCCTGTGCCGACTGTCCCAAATTACCACTTGCCCAAGCAGCACATATATTGGCACGTTGTTGTGGTCACCCCCAATCAAAGATACCGGCGTCACCGCAGCCACCTTGTCGTTGTGAGCTGGTGGGTGGGAGCTCACATTGCCTGCATCTGATGTGTTGTTGTCTTCCAATTCTGTTCTCGTTTCCCTTGCACTTTGTCTGGCCGTGCTTTGCACCACTTCGATCGCTCATGTAGCTTGTCAAGCACGCATGTGCAGGACACAAACAGGGCTGTTATGGACCCTATCGGCTGGTGGTTGCACGGCTACAAGGGTTGTACACACTGCTAGATGTGCAAGAGGACTGTTCCCTACCTCAACGGGCACACATGGCATGAGGAGATCCCTCAGCTTGTGACACGTGAAGGAGCTGGCTCTCATATGCTGCCGGACATGCGATGGCTTTCTGCTTGGGTGCATCCGGTGTGCTGGCCAGCCTGAGCGTACACCCAACACATGTGTTGGCATGCCGCGTGCCTCATGTAGAGTGTGCATACGGCCGCCATGTGATTATAGCTGATGGCCGTGACAGTGGTGACAGATTATATCATACGGTGACTGAACTGCCGCTTGCGAGAATAGAGAAAAGTTGCTGATGCAACAACATTTGCAGCTAAGAGTGATCTTTGTGCGCATCTACATGTTGTAGCAGATTTGCGCACTGGACATGATGCATAGTGGTGAGTGGCTCAAGTTGGACTGCCAAGCAGGAGTCGTTCAGCTGTTGGAGTTCAGGTTGGTCTTAGCAGGGGGTTGGCCAGGTGGCCTAGCATATGTCGTGTTTGGCCCTCACTTGAGCACATGCAAGAGGCTTTTTGGCGCATGTGATCATGCCAAAGCCCCAAGGTGGTGGCGGTGTTGCTGTGCTGATGCATGTGCTGCTCCTGGTTCATTATGTTGGTACTGGGGTTGAGTGCTAGCTGCTCGAGCATTGTGGAGCATTGTGAAGCTTGTGCAGTGATGGCCATAATTGTGTCAACCAGCAGCAGAGTCTGATCAGGAGGACTGGCAACCGGATATGCATCATCATGACATCAGCTCAGGCCCGTTTTGACCAGCTGATGTGGTGTAACTTTGATTTGATGTGCTGTTGCGGTACTGCTGGCCAGCCATGGGTGGGTCCCGCTGCTGTTGCTAGGTTCGACTGAAATTGCATGCAATGGACCGAAGGCATGCTGATGTGACCATTGAAGATGATATACTATCATAGTATCCTGCTTATGGCTAAGAAGAGGTTTGCAAGTCACATGTGACTGTACAGGATCAGCGGCCTGTACAGTACATGCTAGGTTTGCAGAACGATACTGATATTGTAAACGTTGAACGGCATCAACAAATCGATCGAGTATGTGAGTCCGGCCTGTGACGAATCTGAGGGTGACTCACTTGTTAGCTGACTCACCCTCACGCCCCGTTCCTCCCTCATGTGACAGACCATTCGGTTCCCCCGGGGAGTACTGTATCAACCTCAAAGCAATTGCCAGTATCCATCAAAGCAGTAGCTGCCCTGCACGTTTCTTCGTCTTTTGTCAGCGATCAGCAGCAGCGATGGCTTCTGACATCCCCACCACCGAGGTGCCCGGTCTCCGTAAGCAGGCTGTTGATGCTGGAAGCTTCGTGGCACAGTACGTGACCACAACCGTGAAGGTGAGGGCACAGTTCCTTGAGTATATGAGGGTCTTGGGCATGTGCAGGCATCCGTGCAACCTGCTGGCCCGTTCAGTGCAGATTCATGCGCATTGAACGACACCATATATGCTGTACGCACTCCGCGAGTTGTGGTTTGTGTAGCAGCCTGCTTGTACATGCATGCAGCAGTGTTGGCGCGATGATCGGTTCCGTCCTGATTCCATTGCACAGTTTGCCGTACCCTTTTCGACTTCTGATCACATGCAGCTTCGTGTGTTTCCTTGATTACGTAATGCAGGACCCCGCAGCCCGCGAGGCTCTGCTGGCAGAGGTGAAGAAGTACTTTGATGAGGTGTCTGCAGTGACCAAGGAGCACATGACCGTGAGTGTGCTGCTGTTCAGCAGTAGTTCCGCCATGCAGCTACATGAGTCGTGGTTGGCACGCATTTTGCAGTACATAGACAGGGGCAAGGCGTGCAGTAGCTTGGATGCAGTGTGCGATCCCGAAGTTGGTGATGTGGGGGTTGGTGGGGGTGGTAGGGGTGGTGGGGGTGGTGGAGGAAGGGTTGGGGGCTGTAGCTGTCGGGTGAAGCTGCAGGGGTGCCGCTGCAGCCGCTGCAGCTGCATATGTGTCCTGCCTGCTATGTGGTGCATTACATGTTGCCTCGCCCACCAAGTTGTGACTGTGGCTGCTGCTGTTGCCGTGCTGCTTGTGCCACCCCTTCCTATATTCCTCTCCCCTGTGCTGCTACTGCCACACACAACACGATATTACACAGCGTGCTGATCACAACTGCTGCTGCTGCTGCTGCTGCTGCTGCTGTAGGATGCCGAGAAGCGTGCTAAGCTGCTCGAATATGCCAAGAGCTTTGCTATCCAGAGGCCGTGACTGCTGCTGCAGCTGCTGCCGGCGTCACCCCTCTCCACCTCCTTATGCTGCTACTGCCACAAAGAACAGGATGTCGACGAGCATGCTGACAAACTGCTGCTGCTGCTGCTGCTGTTGCTGCTGCTGCTGCTGCTGCTGTCACAGGATGCCGAGAAGCGTGCAAAGCTGCTGGAATATGCCAAGAGCTTTGCCAACCAGGCTGTCACAGCTGCCAAGGACCCCAACACCCGTGCCTCACTGCTCGACAAGCTGAAGGCCACAGTGGCCATTGCACAGGAGGCAATCAAGGTGTGTCAATAATAATGATGATTGATAATTATTATCAAATATTATAATGATAATAATCATCAAAAATGAATCAAACAGCAAAAAATGAGTGGTTGCTGCCAAGGACCCCAACACACGCGCCTCACTGCTTGACAAGCTGAAGGCCACAGTGGCCATTGCACAGGAGGCAATCAAGGTGTGTTTGTGTTACGTTTTGACTTTGTGTGTGATTTTTTTGCGGAGGGGGGGGGTGCATGGGAGGGAATGGGGGTCAACAGTGCGGGGGGGGGGGGGGGGGGGGAGCAAGGTGTGTTTTGGGGGTTCGTGTGGGTGGGTGGGTGGGTGGGTGGGTGGGTGGGGGGGGGGGGGGTGCATGGTTTTTTTGGGGGGGGGGGGGATGTCAGCTATCCGGGAAACCTAATATCGCTTTTTGCAGGCTAGTACAGTATCTGCAAACATAGAATCCAAGCTGTCACAGCTGCCAAGGACCCCAACACCCGTGCGTCACTGCTTGATAAGCTGAAGGCCACAGTCGCAATTGCACAGGAGGCAATCAAGGTGTGTGCTTGTGGTGTTTGGGTATTGGGAGAGGGGGGGGGGTGTCTAAGGACCCCCACACAACATATCGAGGCACGACTCTTTGCAGCAGAATCAAGCAGTTGCAAACAGAGAGAATGGTGGTGAATGCTGCTACAACACACAAGCTACCGCTGAACCCTACTGCCGCCGCTGCTGCTTTTGCAGGACCCCGCAAAACGTCAGGAGATCCACGACAACCTGGCTGCCACAACTCACAAGCTAACACTGAACCTGCTGCTGCTGCTGCTGTTGATGCTGTTGCTGCTGATCTTGCAGGACCCAGCAAAGCGCCAGGAGATTCATGACAACCTGGCTGCCACAACACACACTTGGCAAACCACCGCTGAGTTCTGCTGCTGCTGCTGCTGCTGAACCCTCAGGACCCCGCAAAGCGTCAGGAGATCCACGACAACCTGGCTGCCACCACCCACAAGCTGCTGCAGGCGGCACAGGGTGCACAGCCCCCAGCGGGTGCTGCACCTGTTGCTGAGCTGCCAAAGCCAGTTGTGTGAACAGGTGGGGTGGTGGTGGTGGTGGTGGTGGTGGGTGGGGGGGGGGTCATGTCTGGGGGGGGGGTGTGAGAGAGGGGGTCAAGTGGTTGGCAGCAGGCGTGCTTGGCGATAGTGGTGGTGGATCAGCAAGCAACTATAGTCAGCACATTGGGGCAGGGGGTTGGGGTGCATCAGCTGCTGCAGGCGGCTCAGGGTGCACAGCCCCCAGCTGGTGCTGCTGCTGCTGCACCTGCTGCTGAGCTGCCAAAGCCAGTTGCATGAACAGGTGGGTTGGTGGTGGCGGTGGTGGTGGTGGTGGTGGGGGGGGGTGGGGTGGGGTGGGGTGGGGTGGGGTGGGGTGGGGTGGGGTGGGGTGGGGTGGGGTGGGGTGGGGTGGGGTGGGGTGGGGTGGGTGGGGTGTGGGGTGGGGTGGGGTGGGGTGGGGGGGGGTGGGGGTGGGGGTGGGGGGTGTTCAGAGAGGGGGTCAAGTGGTTGGCAGCAGGCGTGCTTGGCGATAGTGGTGGTGGATCAGCAAGCAACCATACTCAGCAGCAGTGGGGCAGGAGGGTGGTATGGTGCATCAAGCTGCTGCAGGCGGCCCAGGGTGCACAGCCTGCTGCTGGTGCTGCTGCTGCTCCTATTGCTGAGCTGCCCAAGCCAGTTGTGTGAACAGTCGGGGAAAAAATGCATGCCTCACATGCATGGAGTGTGTAGGGAGGTCGGGTCGGGCCCCGGGGGGGGGGGGGGGGGCAGGCGCGCTTGCTGTACACTTGCACAATGGTGGTGGGTTAGCAAGTCACTACAGCAACTTCTTGAAGAATGGGGCATGAAGGGGGGGGGGTGCTCAGTTTACTGCTGCACCTGCTGAGCCGCCAAAGGCATTACAAAGTAAGTAGGTGGGAGGAGGGAGGAGGACAACTGCACCAACAGGTTGAGCATAGATTGCAGCGAACCTCAGGAAGTCCCACGTCTTCAATGCTGCCATGTCATGAGACTGATCGCTGCCTGACGGCTGCCTCTGCCTGACTGCGGCTGCTGCTGCTGCTGTTGCTGCAGGTTTGCTCCCTCTCAAATTGGGCCCTGAACAGCCAGCGTGACTTACGAAAGCAGGCGCTGCTGGTGGCGCAGTGCAGCTGCAGAATGCTGCCGATTTGCGAGTTGAAGTTGTGATATATTTATTAGGCAACTGCCTGTGAGTTGAACCATTGTGCCGTCGTTCTGGCAGCCTCAACAATCGGCAGCGGGAGCAGCAAATGCAGCTGGTGGTGGCACAGTGCAGCTGCAGCATGCTGTCGATTTGCGAGTTGAAGTTGTGATATATTTATTAGGCAATTGCCTTTGAGTTGGAACCATCGTGCCGCCGTTTTGGCAGCCCCAGTCACTCGCAGCCAGTCGCTTCTGCTGCAGGTGCTTCTGACGAATGGGTTGCTTCGCCTGTTGGCTGGCTCTGTGGGCCTTTTTGAGTTGAACGAACGAGGAATGAATGACATCTTTCTTGCCGCATCAGCAGCATTTGACACACACATATATCTGTGTGGGATTGATACAGTGCTGCGATGGTGGCCTGGGATTTGTTGAGTTGTTATGTTGGCAGTTGACTTGGCCGGCCAGCACATGCACATGAACATGCGCATGTGGGTGGAAACGAGCCAGTGCGCATCGTTGTTACAGGGCTGTTGATCATCCTGCCTTGCTACTTGGCTTTGGCTGTGCAGCATATGGTTGGCACTCAGGTGGGTTTGGCAGTTGCCAACCCTTGAACCAGCCTGACCCAGCAGTCACCTTTGGGTTGGGAAATTCGCCAGCTTTCTGGAAGCAGTGCAACCTTTGAGCACGTAGCTTTAAATTTGAGGCAAATCCAAACCCGGATGCTTGTGGCTGGCTGGGTGCTGCTCCTTTTGTTGGACTTGTGCTGTCCTAGATTCATTCCCAAGCAGTTGACAGCTGGGGTTGTGGGTGACTAGGTTTTGGCCACAGAGCAAAGGGGCACATCGTACTGTAACACCTTGATTACTACATACGAAGCTTTTCTATGCGATGGATCGTACGTTCGCTGACAAGACAACGTGAAACCAAACCGAATTCATTCCGACACTCGATATCATCGATAGCAAGGCGCAGTGAGCACCCTTTGCGAAGTTAAACGTTTCGAAGCTACTTCATTAACATCTCTGACAAGTCTCAATAGCAGACGATTGCGGCTGGGGCGTTTGCCAGACAGCAACAGCACCGCACATCATGCAGACAACAGCTGCGTCCGGAGCGCTCTGGTGCTTACCAGCAGCTACATATGCTGTACAGCAACTAACAGGAAGCTGTCTAGCTGGTTTTGGTGCGCGATCGCGACTCCTGCAAGGCGGGCTCAGGTGATTGCTGCAACATCGGTTTCAATTCCTTTCCGAGTTTTGCTGTCAGGGAACCCTGTCAACGCTGCTCAGGTTCAAAGTGTTATAATAACGTTATTCATTGTTTTTGACTGCAGCTACATACGTTCTGTGAGCAGTAGCAGCTCCCAGCACACAAGCAGCAGCACAGCAACCCCAGCAGCCCAAGCAGCAGAAGCCCCAAAGACCATCCACGTCACGGTCAACGGCAGAGCAGCAGAGTTACCGGCGGGCTCGTCGCTGTATGATGCTGTTTCGAAGGTCGGGGCGTTTGTGCCGGTGCTGTGCAAGCACCCCAGGCTACCAAACACACCAGGCTCCTGCAGGTGTGTGTGTGTGTGTGTGGGGGGGGGGGGTGTTCTGAGGACGGTGCATTCAATTCAAAACACCATTCATTGTGTGTTTGTGTGCGTGGTGTCCTGCATGCGTGAAAGGGGGGAGGATGGGGACAGCAGCAGGGAGGAGGGGGCGGGAGGGGGGGGGGCGCTGGTGCTGTGCAAGCACCCCAGGCTGCCCAACACACCAGGCTCCTGCAGGTGGGGTCCGTTGACCGGGGGGGGGGGTGCCTGCATGCATGGAGGGAGGGTGGGAAGGAGGGGAACATATCATCCAAGGTGGGGATAAATTGGTTGGTTGTGGGGTGAATGGGTGCTATGCATGGAACAGGAGGGGGGGGGGGCTGTGCAAGCACCCCAGGCTGCCCAACACACCAGGCTCATGCAGGTGGGGGTGGTTGAGGAGGGTGTGTGGGTGTGTGGGTGGGAAGGGGGGGGGGGGGGGCACATAACAGCATGGGAAGGTTGGCAGGTTGTGACAGGGGGGGGGGGGATGCATGGAAGGGGTTGGGGGTTGGCATGCAAGGGGGGGGGGGTGTCCGCTGGCATAAAAGAAGGGGGGTGGGGCATGGCGGGGAGGGGGGGGTGGGAGGAGGGACGAAAGAGGGGGGCGGCGGCGGACGAAAGAGGGGGGGGGGAGGGGGGGGGTGCTGGCATAAAAGAAGGGGGGGGGGGATGGCGGGGGAGGGGGGGGGGGGGGGGACGAAGGAGGAGGGGGGAGGGTGGAAGCGGGGGTTACATGCAGTGTTGAGAGGACTCAGCAGCAGCGGGTGCGGCAGCACTAACAGCCACGTTGGCAGCAGCAGCAGCAGCAACGGCAGCAGCAGCAGCAGCGCCATCATGACATCAACACCGGCAACAGCAGCAACAGCAGCAGCAGCAGCAGAAACAGCAACATCGCACATGAGGCTTGGGGCAAGAGCAGCAGCACAGCAGCCACAACAAAACCAGCGAGCACACAAAGCTCAAGCTCCAGTGTTATGCCATGCGATCCTCTCCCTGCCACACTTGCCACAGCAGTTGCTGGGTACGTCGCATGCTGCCACCACAACCAACAGTTCCACTCTGAGCTCCTGTTCTTGCTGCTGCCGCTGCTGCTGCTGCTGCTGCTGCTGCTGCTGCTGCTGTGCTGCTGCTGCTGCTGCTGCTGCCGCAGGGTGTGCATGGTTGAGGTTGATGGCCGGCTGAAGCCTGCCTGCTGCACACCAGCATATGAGGGGGCGGTCATAAACACAGATACAGATGAGGTGGGTATGCGCGGCGGGGCGAAGGGGGGGGGGGGTGCTCAGTATCCTTCTGGGCAGGGGGGCGTGAGGGTATCTATAACCTATTTGGGGGGGGGGGGGGTGATATCAAATTGTTTGCAAGTCATATGCAGGTAAAGGTCAATGGTTACAGTTGGGGGGGCGAGGGGGGGGGGATGAAGCCTGCCTGCTGCACACCAGCGAGGGAGGGGGCCGTCATCAACATTGACACAGACGGGGTGGGTGCATGAGGGAGCAGCAGGGGGGTTCCAAGGAGCTTCCGGGGGGGGGGGGGGGGAGGGGGGGGGGGGGGGGGCTGCAGCCTGCCCACTGTATGCCAGCGTGGGCAGGGACGGCATCACTAAACTGATACATACGAGGTTTTGATCCTCTTGCAGATCAGGAGGAAGGTGATGGGCACGCTAAAACTGCTGCGTGCCGACAACCCCAACAGACTACTTTTTTGTCGCCACAATAACACTGCCATGCTGTGCTGCTGACGTCTGCAGGTCAAGACAACAGTCACCGGCACGCTGACACTGCTGCGTGCCAACCACCCAAACAGACTTCAATGGTCAACTGTTTCTATTCATCAAAACGCCACTATGCTGTGCTGTGCTGTGCCGTGCTGCTGACAATTGCAGGTCAAGACCACAGTGACCGGCACACTTACACTGCTGCGTGCCAACCACCCTGAGGACTGAATCATGTGTTGTGGGAGCTACTTGTGCCAAACCAACATGTGTTGTGTTGTGTTGTGCTGTGCCGTGCTGTGGTCTGACGAGCGCAGGTCAAGACGACGGTGACAGGAACGCTCACGCTGCTGCGTGCCAACCACCCTGAGGACTGCATGAGCTGTGATGTGAATGGAAAGTGCGAGTTCCAAGACCTGATCACACGATACAACGTGAGTAGTTCTTTGCGTAGGGATGGTGGGTGGGTGTAGCTTTGCGTGCGGACACTCCGGGTGATGTCCGGGTTTCAGCTTGACAATTTGCAGCAAAATCACTGGATTTGTATATGGTCTGTCTCAAAGGGGGGGGGGGGGAGGGGGCTGCCAACCACCCTGAGGACTGCATGAGCTGTGACGTCAACGGGAAGTGCGAATTTCAGGACTTGGTTGTGAGATACAATGTGAGCAATGTCTTTGTGTGTGATTGTGTCTATATGTGGAAGGGGGCCTTTGTCTGTGGGGACACTGGGCGTCAAGGTGCACACCCAATCAGATTTGCGGTCGATTCTGTTGTGAGAAGGGGGGGGGACACCCTGAGGACTGCATGAGATGTGATGTCAACGGAAAGTGTGAATTTCAAGATCTGATTACGAGATACAATGTGAGGGGTGGGGTGGGGGTGGGGGGTGGGGGGCATGTGCGGGTGTCGCTGGGGTCAGTCCACGTCAGAAGGGGGGGGGTCGTTTCTTTTGGGGGTGGGGGGTGGGGTGGGGGGGGGGGGGGGGGGGGGGGGGTGGGGGGGGGGGGGCTGCCAACCACCCTGAGGACTGCATGAGCTGTGATGTCAACGGAAAGTGCGAGTTCCAAGACCTGATTACGAGATACAGTGTGAGCAGTGTCTTTGTGTGTGATTGTATCTATATGTGGAAGGGGGCCTTTGTCTGTGGGGACACTGGGCGTCAAGGTGCACACCCAAGCAGATTTGCAGTCAATTCTGTTGTGAGAAAGGGGGGGGGGCAACCACCCTGAGGACTGCATTGATGTGATGTCAATGGGAAGTGCGAATGTCAGGACCTCATCACACGATACAACGTGAGTGGTGGTGTGTGGGGGGGTGGGGGGGGGGGGGCATGCCATGCGTGTGGGTGTCGCTGGGGTCAGTCCATGTCAGAAGGGGGGGGGGGTGTGTATGGGGGGGGGGGGGGGGGGCAACCACCCTGAGGACTGCATTGATGTGATGTCAATGGGAAGTGCGAGTTTCAGGACTTGATCACACAATACAACGTGAGTTTAAGTTACATTGACGGGGGGGGGGGGGGGGGGGGGGTCGGTTTGGGGTGGGGTGGGGGATGCGTTGGTGTGTGAGGACACATGGTGATTTCCGTTTCAGGGCATGTAATCACTGGACTTGGTAGTCGGTTGGTGGTGGTGGTGGGGGGGGGGGGGAGGGGTGTCACCATCCTGAGGACTGCATGAGCTGTGACGTGAATGGGAAGTGTGAAATCCTGGATTTGATTGAGATACAATGTGAGTGTTGGTTTGAGGTGGGGGTGGTACGTGTGTGTAGCTGTGTGTGCGGCCCTCTGGATCAGTTGTTTTCAGCTTGTTTGGTTCAATGCGGACGCTTGTTTGCAGGCGGTATGTTGACAAAGAGGCGGGGTGCGGTGGGGCGGGGGTGGGTGGGGGGTGGGGTGGGGTGGGGTGGGGGTGGGGGGCAACATGCAACCACCCTGAGGACTGCATGAGTTGTGATGTTATTGGGAAGTGCACGTTTTGATCACACGGTACAACGTGAGTGCTGGTTTTGACTGGGATAGTTGTTTGGCACAGTGAGTAGGCTTGTGTGAGATGGCTTAGGGGTGGGGGAGGGGTGTATGCGTGTGTTAGGCTGGGTAGCAGTCCATCTCAGAAGAAAGGCAACAACCCCAGCTGCGAGAAGGGGAAGGGGGGGGGGGGTGCAACCACCCAGAGGACGGCATGTGCTGGGGCTTATTGTAAGTGTGTGTTTGAAGGCATGACTGCAGAATATAGCGTGAGTGTTTGGGGTGGAGGGATGTGTGCATGCATGTGAAACCACTTGCGTCAGGTCATTTTTGAGAGGGCGTGCGGGGGCACATTGGTCAGGCCACATGGGTTTTGAGTGAGTGTCAGTGTTGCTTTCTCTTGGCCACCAAGTGATGGACATGCTGTTTGCGTCATTGTCACTTCTGCTGCCGCTGCCGCTGCTGCCGCTGCTCCTGCTGCTGCGCAGGTCCCCAAGTGGCCCAAGCTGAAGGAGGTGTCCGAGGACTACATTGAACATACAGCACACGCACATGTGTACGACCAGGTAAGGCTTTCAAACCAATACGTGGTGGTGGTACTTTGTGGTAGCTAGAATATGAGGAGGGGTGGCGGTCACAGTACTGTGCATCTTCAAAACGCTGTGTACCGCCTGTACTCTGATTGCCTGCACATGGTTGTTGTGATGTGGTTTAGAGGCTCAGAGGCTATGGTGAAAGACTCATGTGTTCACAAAGTTTCTTTGCCATCAAGTTGGACTTGGACAGTTGCTTCAAGTGCAGCCTCTCAACAAGTGCGCTCACACATGCTGACTTTCACAATGACCACCAAGAGATGCAAGTTGCCCAGCTCTCACCCCCCCCCCCTTCTTCCAGCCCCCCCTCCCCGCGGTACAAACACACATATCCTTTGCCATCAATTGGACTTGGACAACTGCATGTGTGACAACGTGCAGGCGTGCAGATGAGTGCGTGCTAATCAGTGCCGTGGCCCTATAGACTGCCCCCCCCCCCCGCCACCCCCAAATCGCCCCCCCCCCCCCCCCCGCAGAGTTACTTTACATCAAGCTTGACCTTGACAAGTGCAGCCGCTGCGTGACCAACTGCGCACATCATATATATTGACTTTGGAACAAAAGTGTCAGCTCTTTGGCCTTAAAACACCCCCTCCCCCCCCCCCCTACAGAGTTCCTTTGCCATCAAACTCGACTTGGATAAGTGCATCAAGTGCAGCCGCTGTGTGACCAACTGCGCACATCATATACACTGACTTTGGAACAAAAATGTCAGCTCTTTGGACCTAACACACGCCCCCCCCCCCCCCGCTCCCCCCACCCCTGTCATACGGTATCAAAATAACAACACAGAGCTCATTTGCCATCAAGTTGGACCTTGACAAGTGCATCAAGTGCAGCCGCTGTGTGACGACGTGTGAGGAGGTGCAAGGCATGAACGTGCTGGGCATGTTCAACAGAGGGCGTGATCGACACATCGGCTTTATCTACGGTAAGCATAAGTCCAGGCTTACAGTGTGTGTTACCATTGGATAAAACTGCTCCCTTGTCCCTGGTTCAAGCCACTTGCTAGTTGGTGGTTGGCTTTGTTGTGGGTATTAGTGCGGTGCATGTGTGATGGGTTGTGTGAGGAGGTGCAAGCATGAATTGCTGGGATTGTTCAACAGGGGCCGCGACAGGCACATCGGTTTCAGCTACGGTAAGCACAATTTGTAGCTACTGCTGGTGCCACTGCTGCTGCTCCCCTGTCCCTCTTGCAGAGACCGATCTTGACCTGTCAAAGTGCATCGAGTGTGGCCAGTGCGTGAGCGTGCGCCTAATTGGTGCACTGTATGAGCATCCAATCACACTTTTAAGCCTGTCGTCATGACATGCACTTGATGGTTGTAACTCATGTGTTTAACACACTGCACCCCTCCCCCTCTCCCCCCCGTCCCCCTGCCCCTGCCGCCCCGCCTCAATGCCATACAGAGACTGATCTTGACCTGTCAAAGTGCATCGAGTCTGGTCAGTGCGTAAGCGTGTGTCCACTGGGTGCACTGTATGAGAACACACGTCGTGTAGTGCAACTCACTGCTTCTACTGCTGCTGTTGAATTTCTGTCTTTTGTGCAGAGACGGATCTTGACCTATCAAAGTGCATCGAGTGTGGTCAGTGTGTGAGTGTGTGCCCAGTGGGTGCGCTGTATGAGAACACAAGTTGGAGGGAGGTGCTTGGAGCGCTGCAGAACAAACGAAAGGTGGGTCGGCCACAAACGCTAGGAGGGCAATAGCCAGGGGCTCGTGCCTGTGACTATTCAGTTTCAAGCAAAGGAAGGGATGTGCTATCTTCCAACAGCAAGTGCAGGGAGGTGCTGGGGCAGCTGCAGAACGAACGCAAGGTGAGTCATCAGTGGGGAGTCTACAGTGTTAGGATGTGCTGGACATACTGCTGGCCAAATGCACGAGCGGTTGACTAGGCAAGGGGCTCGCACTTGTGGCTGATCATCATCAGGCCCTGAAGGAGTGTGCTGTTTGTGATGAGCTGGTGCTGGGCCTGCTGCAGAACAAACGAAACGTGGGCGTGTGGGGGGTGGGTGGGCAGTTGGGGGGGGGGGGGGGGAGTCAGAAGGGGTGGGTGGGTAGGTGGGAGGTTTCTTTTGGGGGGGGGGGCACTGTATGAAAACACCAGCTGGAGGGAGGTGCTGGGGCTGCTGCAGAACCCGCAAAATGTGGGTCCACCACGACCACAGGCGATGGCCGGGGGAGAGGGGCCCCTGCCCCAGTGCCTGGCCATGACAGCAAAATGCGCAGCAAGGAATGTTGGCTTAGGCAAAAAGGTTGCAGAAAGTTGGCTTAGGGGCACCATACGGCAGGGGTTGATGGGGCTGCTGCTGAACAAACGGTGTGTTGATCCAGAAGGGGGGGTGGGGTGGGTGGCCAACAACACACCTAACGAACCAACTGGAACTGAACGTGGGCGCTAGGGAGGGGGATCAATCAGAAGGTAGGGTTGGCGGTGAGATTTGCTTTGGCTGTGACAGCCATCATGCTGCTGCTGTCGCCACCATGCCGATCTCGCTGCCGCTGCTGCTGCTGCTGCTGCTGCTGCTGCTGCTGCTGCTGCTTATTTGCCTCAGATCATGGTCGCCCAGACAGCCCCTGCGGTGCGTGTGGCGATTGGTGAGGAGGCGGGGATGGCACCGGGATCCATCAGCACTGGGCAGATGGTGGCAGGTGCGGGGGGCTTGCAGGGAGGGGGGGGGGGTAGGGGGCGGTGCATATGTGGCACGCAATGTTTGAGGCCTGTCATGTGAGTATGACGAACATCAAGCACTTTGCTTGGCATTTCGGAGGATTCATGTCTCTCTAATTGCACCTATGGCACAGGTTAGTGCTGTGGCCAGAACAATCTGTGGCTGCTGCTGCTGCTGTAACTGTCTGCAGGTCTCAAGAAGCTAGGATTTGACTACGTTTTTGACACCAATTCTGCTGCTGACCTGACAGTCGTGTTGCTGCTGCCGCTGCTGCTACTCCCCCGCCCCACCCCACCAGGTCTCAAGAAGCTAGGGTTTGACTACGTCTTTGACACCGATTTTGCTGCTGATTCGACCACCATTCTGCATGTTGCTGCAACTGCTGCGACTGCTGCTGCTGCTATTTTCAGGTCTCAAGAAGCTAGGGTTTGACTACGTCTTCGACACTGATTTTGCTGCTGACCTGACTATCATGGAGGAAGGCACTGAGCTGCTGCACAGATTGAAGCTGGCATGGGGGCTGGAGAAAGGAGAAGGTGAGTGGGACCTCTGTTGATATTGTTTGTTGTTTGTTTGGGGGTAGGGGAGGGGGGGAGTGGGGGGTGGTTTGAGCACTTTGCTTCGGGGCCAGGTAGTCTAGGGCCAAAACTCCCAGTACTGTGAGTCAAAATGTTGTGGCAAGCCCTGGCTAGGCTTCGGTACAGGAACCGTGTATCTAAGTGCATGTTGGACACACACATGTGCCTCCCTCCCCCCAAAAGACAAAACACACACGCAGGCCCCTCCCCCTCCCCTGCCATGTTCACTAGTTGCTGCCCCGATTTGGTCAACCTGGTGGAGACTGACTACCCTGAGCTCATCCCTCACCTGTCCACCCACACTTACACACATACAACCCGGCACAATGTGTTGTTCCATTGTGTTGTCCTCCCCCCCCCCCCCCACTACACACACAGGCCCTCCCCCTCCCTGCCCATGTTCACCAGCTGCTGTCCAGCGTGGGTCAACCTATCGAAACAGACTACCCTGAACTGATCCCACACCTGTCAAGTTGCAAGAGCCCCCAACAAATGATGGGCGCAGCTGTCAAGGAGGTGTGGTGCAAACAAATGGGACTCAAGGTGTGTGGTGGTGTGTTACATTTCGTTCTTCTCTCACGGGGTTTTGTGTTGTGGGGAGAGGCTGCGTTGAAATGATCCCCACCTGTCAAGCTGCAAGAGCCCTTAGCAAATGATTGGGGCAGCTGTGGGGAGGTGTGGTGCAAACTTGTGGGGCTCAAGGTACATCAGTTGGGTTGGTGTTTGCTGTTGCTTGTACGTTCGTTGCAACCTGCTCGGTGAAAGGGGGCTCAGCCCCTGATGAACAGGAACGTGAGTTGTTATGGTTCTTTTTTAAAGCTGATCCCTGACCTATCCAGCTGCATGAGACCACAACAAATGATAGGGGTAGCAGTTAAGGAGTCTGGTGCAAGCAGATAGGACTCAAGGGTGTCGTGTTCAGAGGGTAACCCCGTGTGGTATACATCATTTTACGCTTCCAAAGAGGGGTATTCTTGTAGTGTGGGAGAGGGGGTGCCAGTGGTGTGTTGCTTCATATGGTGTCTGATCCCCCACCTCTCCAGCTGCAAGAGCCCTCGGCAGATGATGGTGCAGCGTCAAAGAGGTCTGGTGCAAGCAGATGGGACTCAAGGTGCGTTTGGTGTATGCTGTGTCATGCTCTTTTCACATGCTCAAGTAAAACCATGTGGTTGTCCGTGGAGTTGTTTTTTGGCGTCCGCACACCCAATGGTCTGCTGCTGCTGCTGCTGCTGCTGCTGTTGCTGCTGCTGTTGCAGCCCGAGGACGTGGTGATGGTCAGTGTCATGCCCTGCACAGCCAAGAAACACGAGGCACATCGGCCGAGATGGGACGCAAGGCTACAGGTATACCCTGGGTTCTGCAGTGCTGTTTTGCGCTTTTAGGTGTAGTTGAGCAGAGCATGGGCATGATGTGCCGCATAGCACAGCAGTACGGTGCAGCGGCTGAGCAGTCTGGTAAGCTTACATTATTTGAGTATTTTCTTCCATCACAGAGCAGCACAGCATTGTAGAAAGTGCCCCTGGCAGTGTCAATTGCAGTGCTGTCATACTCAAGTATGCATGCTCCTGCTTCGAGTGTGCGGGAAGCTGTTGGAAATGTCCCAGTGATAGGGCCCAATGCTGACGTAAATTGTGAATGCAGTGTTTATGCAGGGATGTTGACTTTAAGTCGACGACGCGTGAGCTGGGCCGGCTGTAGCGCTCTGCCCAGCGAACACTACAAATAAGGATACATCAACCTAAATTGTGGTTATTATGGCTTAATTACAGGGACGTCGACTTTGTGTTGACGACGCGTGAGCTGGGTCGGCTGTTGCGCTCTGCCCAGCGAACAGTACGAATAAGGATACATCCACCTAATTAGTAATTTGATTTTGTTTATTTTTTGCTTATTTGCAGGGACGTCGACTTTGTGTTGACGCGCGTGAGCTGGGTCGTCTGTTCCGCTACAACAAGATCACCATGGCATCTCTGCCCAGCGAACACTACGACAGCCCCATGGGAACGGGATCAGGTGCGAAGATCGTCCTGTCGTTGAAATGGAGCGAATCAGGGCGACTTAGGGCGATTACCGGTCATTTTGTTTCACATTTCGAGAAAGTCATAAGACCCCCAGGAAATTTGACGGCTGCTGCACAGGATTGCACGGTTCCCTCATCTAACATTATCTAGGAGGACCTGACCAACTGAGAGAGACCTGCCGAAACATGCACGCAACGTATGTGTGTCCTAATATCATGTTGCAGGTGCGGGCGTGTGCGGTGTGCGGCATAACTAAGCTATCATTTGCATGTATGTCCGTGTATCTCTCTGCAGGTGCTGGAGTGCTGTTGGAAACTCTGGCGGCGTGATGGAGGCGGCGGTGCGCACAGTGTACGAGGTCGTCACGGGCAAGGTAGGCTTGCACCCGGTGAACTGCTTATGCCATACAGTGTACCCCCCCCCCCTTGTGTCTTGGGGAAGGGGGAGGGGTTGGTGGTGGTGTGATGGTGAGGCCGCGGTGCCCTGTGTATGAGGTCGTCACGGGCAAGGTGGGCTTGCAACCTGGTCCTCCATCATACACATGATGTCTAGGTGATGTTGTATGGTGCACCCCCCCCCCCCATACACATGATGTCTAGGTGATGTTGTATGGTGCACCCCCCCCCCCCAACCCCCGCATCTGCCCCAATGCACTGTGTCAATTACATTGTTTTTCTTGTGTGTGGGTGGAGGGGGGGGGGCGCTTTGGTGGTGTGATGGAGACGGAGGTGCGCACCGTGTACGAGGTCGTCACAGGCAAGTGGGCTTGCAAGTTCTGCCAAACCTTTTTTTGCCAATGTGCATAGTATGCTCTCCCCCCATCCTTTCCCCGCCCCCACACCCCTGGCCCCATCCGTCATCCGTCCCTACCTTGTGTGTTCAATAGTGGGTGAATTGGTTGGTGAAGAAGGGGGGGGTGATGGAGGCGGTGGTGCGCACCGTGTACGAGGTCGTCACGGGCAAGGTGGGCTTGCAAGTTCTGCCTCTCCTTTTTTTTGCAATGCCGCATAGCACCCCCCCCCCCTCCATTCCCCCCGCCCCCGTGCCCCTGGCCCATCCGTCCGTCCCACCTTGTGTGTTTAATAGTGGGTGGGTTGGTTGGTGAAGGAGGGGGGGGGGGTGAGGAGGCGGTGGTGTACATCGTGTACGAGGCCGTCACGGGCAAGGTATGTATGAGTGTGATCAACCCTATTCTTCACTGTAAAAGAAAAGGAAGAAAAGGGAGGGATGCGTGCAGTACCGAGATTCATGTGCGGTTTGTAGGTAAATCGTCGGGGACAGCGTGGTTGCCGGGCACCTAGGATCACCCCCCCCCCCAGCCCCCCCCTCCTGTTTTTGCCGGTGGCAGTGAATTTTATTTGGGAGGGGGTCTGTGGTGGTGTGATGGAGGCGGTGGTGCGCACTGTGTCGAGGTCGTCGCATGCAAGGTATGTATGAGTGTGATCAACCCTATTCCCTACTAGTAGAAGAAAATGCAGAAAAGGGAGGGATACGTGCAATGTCGAGATTCCTGTGCGCGGTTTGTGGGCAAATGGACGGCGTGGTTGCCAGCACCTAGGAACAACTGTGCGGCAGCAACTGGAGCAACTGAAGGAAGTTGCTAATGGAAGACAGGTACAGCGTGACTGCACCAGGGGGCGTGTAGTAGATTTAACCAACAACACTGAGTGGACTTCACAAAGGAATTGGATTCCACAAATGCTGTACACAAGGAGAAACTGATACGTGGGGAGCAAATCATTCTTCAGGGCTTGCTGAAAAGTCCTGAAGAATGATTTGGTCCCCACTTATCATGTTTCTCCTTGTGTACAGCTCGACATATCAGCTTCCTCCACACCCCACCTCAACCCCCACGCACTGTATCCCCACAACCCCCCATCTTGATGCTTACTGCCCGTGAAGGGTTCTGCTAATGTGACCTAAGCAGCTGAATTCAGACTCAACAAAGGAATTGGACTCCACAAATGCAGCACACAAGGAGAAACATGAAAAGTGGGGACCAAATCGTTCTTCAGTACTTGTTGAAAAGTCCTGAAGAATGATTTGGTCCCCACTTATCATGTTTCTCCTTGTGTACAGCTCAGACATACCACCTTCCTCCCCACCCCACCAGAACGTCGAACACTCTATCCACCACCACACCCTCCTCAGGACATCATGCCATGATCAGTGATCATGTCGACTGCCCTCAAAAGGTGCTGCTGATGAGACTCGCATGTATGCTCAATGCTGACACACACAGGAGCAGCCACAGCGCTGCGGCTGGCTGGTGCCGTGGCGCGGCTTGAAGCACATCAAGGAGGCCGCACTGGAGCTAGCCCTCCCGGACAACACTGTCAAACAGGTCAGCACTTGATCCCGGATCACCACGGTGATTACGTGGTGTGCGGGTGGCATCTGGGTGAACTTATCGAGGACATCAAGCCGGCAAGGCACAGTACGACTTCATTGAGGTCATGTTATGCCCCCCCCTCCCTTAAACGACCACCATCACCACCACTACCTCCACCACCACATCAGTACCACCACCATCAAGTAGACTACCCCCCTCCCCCCCCCCACACACACACCCGCCTACCCCCACCCCCACCCACCCCGCCTCCTTCACCACTTCTTTTTTGCAGTCAAGGTGGCTGTTGCGAGCGGCATTGCCAATGCACGGGAACTTATCGAGGATATCAAGGCGGCAAGGCGCAGTAACGATTTTGTCGAGGTGATGTCATGCCCCGGCGGTTGCATCGGAGGGGTGGACAGCCCAAGACCCGGTTCACGACGTGCTGCAGAAACGCATGGACGCTGTGTACAACATCGATCAACATGCCAAGCTGGCAAGAGCCACCAAAACCCCGAGTTCAGGTGTTTTTGGGGGGGGAGTGGGGTTTTGTCTGTATTTTTGTGGTGTGTGTGTGTGGGGGGGGGGGGGGGGGATGATGTCATGCCCCGGCGGCTGCATTGGCGGGGGGGGCAGCCCAAGACCAGGGGTCACGACGTGCTTCAGAAACGCATGGACGCTGTGTACAACATTGATCAGCACGCCAAGCTGTGCATGAGCCACCAAAACCCGAGGTCCAGGTGGGTTTTTTTGTTTTTGTCAGTACAGATTTTTTGGTTTTTTCCAGTATAGTTTTTATACTTTAGATATCTTACTTCACTTTGAATTAGTTTCGTCTTACAATTATTGGTTTTTATTTATTTTCCTCAAGGGGGGGGGTGTGGGGGTGATGGCATGCCCCGGCGGCTGTATCGGAGGAAGGCAGCCCAAGACCAGGGGTCACGACGTACTGCAGAAGCGCATGGACGCTGTGTACAACATGATCAGCACGCCAAGCTGCGCAAGAGCCACCAAAACCCAGAGGTCCAGGTGGCCGGAGGGTCGTCACAAGGGGGGAACGGGGGGGGGGGGTGCACGGGGGTTTGATGCCCTGGTGGCGGTGTCGACCACCCTGTTACTAGACACTTTGATGAGCCCAACAGCCACTATGTACTCAATACCAACTGACGGTTTGTACTGCACTACACTGTACTGTGCGTCTCAAGGCGGTTCAGCAGTGATTTGGTGAGCCCAACAGCCAAGTCATGTCCCCATTACCTGACTGTGATGTACTGCTTTGTACTGTCTTTGTACTGCACTATGCTGTACTGCACTGTACTGCCCCCAGGCTGTGTACCAGCAGTACTTTGGTGAGCCAAACAGCCACAAGTCACACGAGCTGCTACACACACACTACCAGGAGAGGAGCGGGGAGGTGAGAGATGCTTTGCTAGGGGGGGGGGGCATCTCTTAGGGGTTGGTGGTGCTTGGGAGGCTCATGTTATGCATCTTGTATCAAAGTTGGTTTCCTAAAATAGGGAGCTAGTGCATGAAAGTAGGAGAGGGTTGCAAGGGCAGGGGGGGGTTACACACACTACCAGGAGAGGGGCGGGAGGTGAGGGACCCCGTTGTTGGGAGGGTGGATGGGGGTGGGGTTTGACAGAGCAGGAGGGGACTGCATGGGAGAGGGGGGGGGGGGGGGGGCACACCAGGCTGGGTGGGTGGGTGGGTGGGTGGGTGGGGACGACAGGGTGTGTGTGTGTGTGTTAGCACAGGGATTACTTGTGTAGCTAGCATACTATGAGCATGCAAAACACATGCAAGCAATTCAGGAGGGACACCAACATTTTCCTACAAGGATGGTCAAACTATGACGGCAATGTGTGTGTGTGGGGGGGGGGGACACTACCAGGAAAGGAGCGGGATGTGAGGAGGCTTGGGGGGGGGGGCGTAGATAGACGTGTGCGTGTGTGTACGAGGTGGGTCGGTGGAGGGGGGGGAGGAGAGGGGTGAGCGTGTCGACAGAGGGAGTATTTGGATACATGCAAGCTCACTGAGACTGTCCTGCTAAATAGGCAAGTGTGTGTGTGTGTGTGTGTTGTTTGGGGGTGGGGGTGGGGTGGCATGTGTGTGTAGGGGGTGGCGAAGAGGGCGGGGGACACAACACCAAGAGAGAAGCGGGGAGGTGAGCCTGCTTGCCACGCCCAAAAGGCCTCCGAGGCGTGGCCGTCAGGCCTACCTCCCCATTCCTCTCCTGGCTGGCTGGTTCAAGGTGTTAAACAAGGTCAAGAAGATATCCGGATTTGCATGTGAGGTCGAGAGGGTTTGCGGGACAGCAACAACACAAACATGCAGGTTGAGGATCAAGCAGCGAGGTTTTTGAGCAGGGGGAGTTGTTCCCCACCCACCACACATTGCTGCCCCCCCCCCCCCACACCTTCCCCTTGTCTCTCATGTGTGCAGAAAACCCTGGGCTACAGTGACAGTGCCAAGGCTGATGACCAGCTACCCCCTGAGGTTGAAGCGGCCAAACATGCAGAGTCAACGATCCCTGGTCCTGAGGGCGGCTGGCAGTTCCAACCACTGTTCAGGTACGCTGCCGCTGCAGCTGCTGATGTTGGGGGGTTGGGGTGGGTGTGGATAGTGGGGGCGGGGGGCAGGGGGGTACCACTCCAATGGAAGTTATGCACACAACTGTAATGATTACATGGTGGAACTGTGTTTGGGTACAGGACGTGCAGCATGTCACATGCTTACTGGGGGGGGGGACACGTGGAGTCGACCATTCTGGTCCCAAGGGCGGCTGGCAGTTCCAACCACTGTTCAGGTACGCTGCTGCTGCAGCTGCTGCTGAGGTTTGGTTGTGATGGATGTGAATAGTCCGGGGGGGGGGGGTACCAGTCCAATGGAAGTTATGCACACAACTGTAATGATTATGGTGGAACTGTGTTGGGGTACAGGACATGCAGCATGTCACATGCTTTACTGGGGGGGGGGCACGTGGAGTCGACCATTTCTGGTCCCGAGGGCAGCTGGCAGTTCAGGTGCGCTGATCTGCTGATCTTGAAAATGAGAGTTGTGCTGGGGCACTAATGCTTTACTGGGGGGTGAGGGTGGTCAAGCAGTCAAAAATGAGCATCCCTGGTCCTGAGAGAGGCCAAACACACACGACTGCAACACTGGCAATGCACACCTGCAGGGCATTGATCTTGGCCATCTCTGCATCATAATAAAGAAACAGGGGTTGAGCAAATCAAACACTATTTGGGGTTAGGGTTCAGGGTTTAGTGTTCAGGTGCTCTCCTTTTGGCAGAAAGGTAGTAAGTCATCCCCAGCACGCAAGCAGCTCTGTAGCGTGCTGCTGTTGTAGGGTGGGGTCTGGCTAGGCCAGTCCCCCCTCCCTTCCCGCTATCTGCAACCCAACAGTCATTCCTTGTGCCACACACATCTTCAGTATCATCTCGTGTGCCTCTACTTGCTGCTGCTGCTGCTGCTGCTGCTGCTGCTGCTGCTGTTGTTGTCCTTCAGGCCCCCTGGCTACACCACCGCAAGGAGCGACTGCGCAGGCAGCTGCCAGGATAAACCCCCAGCAGCAGCAGAAGCAGCAGCACCAGGCGACAGCATCTGCGCAGCATGATCTCCAAGCAGCACAAGCATGCAAGGAGCGCCTGCACAGGCAGCTCTAGGATGAACCCAGCAGCAGCAGCAGCAGCTGCCAGGATGGACCCCCAGCAGCAGCAGCAGCAACAGCATCTGCCGCAGGATCAGTTGTGTGTTGGCAGCAGCACAAGCAGGCAAGCTGCGGCCGCAGCAGCAGCAGCAGTCGTTTGCCGCATGAGCCAACCGCAGCAGCAACTGCGGCAGCAACTGCGGCAGCTGCCAGGCTGACCTCCCACCAGCATCAGCAACAGCATTTGTATCATTTGTTGGCAGCAGCACAAGCAGGCAAGCTCCGGCAGCAGCAGCAGCAGCAGCAGCAGCACATACAGGCATCAATTGTGTGTTGGCAGCACGAGCAGCACAAGCTGCAGCGGCAGCGGCAGCAGCCAACTGGTGTCTGAGCATGTGTATGTGCTTGCGATGGGTGGGGGTGTTGGCAGGCGCTTTGTTAATGAAGTCATTTGGCAGCAGTGGCGGGGTTCGGGGTTTAGGGGGCGAGGGCTAGGGGGTGAGGTTTGGGGGCTAGGGTTTATCTCCCCCCCCCCCCTTCCCTCCCCTAACCCCGGGGGGGGGGGTCCTCTGGCAGCGGTGACATCATGTCGGTGTTGTGAGAGCAACCATGGAGTTTGATGAGGTGTCATGTTCTGTCAGAGAGAGTGGCTCTATGCGCTGTTGGGAATCAAGCCTTGTGCCTCAAATCAAGAACTGTCCACAACTTGGTGATACAGAGCAGCACAGAAGCAACAACTGAGGTTTGAGTGCGGTTGTATGGGGCAGGAAGTGTGCTTCTGGAAGGGGCTGGGGTGCTGCATGCCTGCAATGGGTTTTTTCCAGATGGTATGTATCGTGTATCACTGGATGGTCTGGTTGCTGTGTGTGTGGTGTGCTGTGTTGGTGCATCTTGTTGGACAATGACGTGTGTGCGTGTGTGTGTGTGTGTGGTGTCACAGAGGGAGTACTTGAATACATGCTTGTGTGTGTGTTGTGGGGGGTGTACTTACTTGGGGGAGTTGTCATTGTTGTGCAGCACTCTCCACCTGCAAACTGGGGAGACAAACAAAGTTGGGTGTATTTGTCTTATGCGGTTTGTGGCTCGACCGGCAGACATGAACAGCGCCCAGAGTGTGCTGTCCAGCCTGAGTGTCAGCACTTTCTGGTCACCAGTCTGCCTAAGGGTATGTAGGTCACACATGACCGATGGTTGTTATAGGTGCGATGGTTGTCATCGGCAGTTTGCTGATGCATCTTTGGACATGTGTGATGTACAGTGACATCGCTTTTGGCTTTTGTCAAAGGGTGTGCATGGTGACAGGGCATGAGGCTGTTGGGCCGTGAGGGGCAGTTGAGAAGGGTGTGCATGTGTGTGATGGCGCGAGAGGGTAAGGCCTCAATTCCGACAGGGTGTTTCCGCTGAAGGAATGCACTGAGAATTGCTTTGGTTGCAGGGGTGTGGTGAAGGCTGTGCAAGTCTGTCGGTAGGAGGACTATCACTTGAGTGAGCTCTTTTATTTGGACACTTGACTGTGATTATTGTGGAAACATCTCTGCATTTGAC